>VWZZ01001468.1:618956-667056 GCA_013399095.1 Psophia crepitans | reverse complement strand
CCCAGCCTGTAGCGCTGCCTGGGGTTGTTGTGGCCAAAGTGCAGGACCCGGCACTTTGCCACATTGAACCTCATCCCGTTGGCCTCTGCTCAGCGATCGAACCTGTCCAGGTCCCTCTGCAGAGCCATCCTACCCTCCGGCAGATCGACACTTCCCCCCAACTTGGTGTTGTCTGCAAACTTACTGAGGGTGCACTCAATTCCCTCATCCAAATCATCCACAAAGATGTTGAAGAGGATGGGCCCCAACACCGACCCCTGGGGAACACCACTCACGACTGGTCGCCAGTTGGATTTGACTCCATTCACCACCACTCTCTGGGCCCGGCCATCCAGCCAGGTTTGAACCCAGCGAAGAGTGTACCCGTCCAGGCCATGGGCTGCCAGCTTCTCCAGGAGAATGCTGTGGGAGACTGTGTCAAAGGCTTTGCTGAAATCTAGGTAGCCTACGTCAACAGCCTTTCCCTCATCCACCAAGCAAGTCACATGGTCATAGAAGGAGATGAGGTTGGTCAGGCAGGACTTGCCTTTCACGAACCCATGCTGGCTGGGCCTGATCCCCCGGTTGTCACATACACGCACCACAATTAATGGAAAATGCCCTTTAGGGGGCACTTTCTTGGGTGCACTTCTAGAGAGAGCCTTTCAGAAGTGGAGAAGGAGAAATATGAGCTCAGAAGTCCTCAAGGGATACTGTAATCATTTGACTCTGGAGAAGAGACTAGAACCAGATTTTATTCAATTTCACAGAGAGCTCCTTCTGTCAGGAAGCCAAGACAAGGAAAAAGGTGTGTTTTAACCTGCTACAGGTTATGTGGTCTGTATTTGCAGAGATGTGAGGAAAGTCATAGATTCACAGTGGATGCTATGCTGACTTTTGCACTGATTGTTAGTGCAATACTCGTAACTTTATAAACTGTGATCTAGTAGACTAACAAACACCGCTGTGCTGTACTGGTGCTTCAAGCATGGAGCTTTCCATGGAAAAGTCATAGCATAAATAAAAACTAGTGCTGCTTAGTTTCCAAAGAGATCGTAAATTTCTACAGTCCTTTTTTTCTAGATCTCCAGTTCTTTGCAAATTGTATGCATTCAGCACAATGGAAATGAAGCCATAGTGAAATATGTGTTCTCCTCTGATGTCTATTAAATAAGGCCACTTACTAACTCAGCTTTCTAGTATCCTTTTTCGGGAAAAAAAACGTATGTAATAGAACATTCAGAAGCCTCCTGTTCACTTGCTTAAGTAAAAGCAGAGCTGAGGAGATTCATTATTTAGAATATTTTAAAGAAAACTGTCATTTAAAACATCTGGTATTTTAAGATGCTCTTGTTTATGTTTCTGTTCTATCTTTTTTTTTCTTTAGTTACTAGAAGGCAAGAAATGTTTTTCATTTCCTGCTTTATTCCATAAGCCTCAGCCAAGCTGCTCATTTGTGATACTGTATAGAAAACCTAATATTCTTGGGAATACTCACTGAAAAGCTGCTGGCTTGATATTGGGATTTATATTACATTAAGTGAAGTCCAGAACTTGTTAGTGTTCTATTTTCTAGTTTTCCTTGCCTCGTATATGTTGCAAAACTCTTTAAACTAAAATCCCTGTTCATTTTTACCAGTTAAGAAAATACCAGTATCTGGTCTCAGTTACTAATTTACGCAAAACCAGGTAAATAGGCAAGTGTAACAGCTCTCTACGGATTTCATTCCTGCTTAAACCTTTAAAATTCCCTTTTATGTTCTTTCTATCTGGTTTTGGGGTTTTTCATTATGGGTTTGTTTTTTTTTTTTTTTTTTCCTAATTAGTTTAATAGACAAGCCATGTTTCTGAATATGTTTTACTTCCAAAATTTCTGAAGCAATGCTTTCCTTTAGTGGATTTTGTATTTTAAATATGCTCAAGTGGCTCACTTCAAACACTTTGATGTAGTTTAGCTTTTCATCTGTTACAGCTACAAATGACATAAAAATGCTGTAGTTCTGCTCAAAACAAAGACAATTACACACTCTCCATTGCGTTCTTCAGACTCGACCAGTATAACTCTTTTGGATGATGGAAAATTTGGACAGTTCAGGTTGTCCTTACCCCAAAACAGAATTAGGCAACTCTTGGTGAAACACATTTTCCTACTGCTTTGCAGATTCACGTTGATTACATTTAGCTTGATTGGATTAGGTGCCATTTTGGCAGTATATTTCTATCAGAAACACACGTGAGGGTATACTTAACCGAATTTTGATACATGCTGTCAATAAATTGCCTGCTTGTTTCTGCTCCTCTTATCCAGTCTGAAGGGCATCTTGGCTCTGAACATGCTCCCAGAAGTAGCACAAGTCTCAGGGCAGCCCCTGGTGACCACAGTGCCTTCAGAAATACCCAGCGGATTTCATATTTCAGCTTATCCTCAACAGATTCCTGTGTACTTTAGGACTGATGTAAGATGGGATGACAGATACATAGTAAGTAGTGTCATTTTTTCTTTTGATCACTGAGGAAAAATTGACCCAAAGTCTGAGGTCTGGTGGGGGTTAGCTCTTCAAAGCTAACTCTCGAGGAGACATTGAGACTACCAATTGAGAGGATTTCTCTTGGGAAAGCAATCATACCAAACTGGTTCTTTTCAGAGGAATTATTATTATTATTATTGTATTATTATTATGTATTTTTGCTGTATATAGAGTCTCAGCCCATGATGATTCTGTCCTTCACTTGAAATACTCCATCCAGTAGCACTAAAACTCTTTCACTGACAGTTCAATGGGTTAAAAAAAATCCAATTTCCCTGCTAAATAACATGTTAAAAGCAGAAGGGTTCACATCAATCTCCCTAAAGTTCAAGTCCTTTGTAAGCATTAGAATAGAATAGAATAGAATCATTAAGGTTGGAAGAGACCTCAAGGATCACCTAGTCCAACCGACCCCACCACCACCACCTGTTAATCACTAAACCATGTGCTTCACATTAATCTGAGTTAAGCACATCTCACAAGAACAACACTGCAGCGATTCTGAGACTGGTGGTGTAGCACTTTATGAAGCTCTGACAGTCCCAGATCATTCACAGTAGTTACAAAGATAGTTCCAGTCTAATACTTAAACCTGCTTTTGTTTAAGACAACTCTTGTATGCCTTAATGGCATAAAAAGCTGTGCATATCATTTGACAAAAATTAATTTAACTCCTTTGATCTATTTTTTAAATATATGCAATTTTATTTCATGTACATGTGTCTAGAATGATGGGTGTACAAAACTTTGTAGTTTTGTAGTATATTTGCATGCAGCAGCCATGCAACTGTAAAGCCCTGCTAGACAGAAGTAGAGTTGCTGTGATGCTTCTTGTGGAGTTGTTGTAGTAATGCTGCTTCATTTTCAGCAGAAGCACTCAAATAAAAAAAAAATAAAAATTTTTGTATTTTTTTAAGACCACAGAGGTTATAGACTGTAATTTGCTTATAGTTAATATAAAAGCCTAACAAGTATTTCTTTTTTATTGTTTGAGGGATCTTTCATTGCCAAAGAAAAATATTACTGAAAATTACCCCAAAATAAGGCTCTGTGGTGCAGGGTAATAATAAAAAGTGCTTGGAAAAAAAATGCAGTTAAAAAGAAATGTAGTACACTTCTAAAATTATTTCCCTTCTGTATAAATAAGGCCAAATTTACTTTTTTCCTGCAAATATTTTGTAAGAGGGCAGTATGTGTTGCAGTCAAAGTTAACATCTCCTCATTGACGCTTGTCTGTTGGGATCATTCAGTTCCCATGAATGCAGTTGAAGACATACAACTTAGCTTTACCACATGTAAGCCAGATATACTAATATTAGATTTTTCCTAACACATGGGTTTTTTTGTGTTTACTCTTTTTTAAATACATCAATAATATTCTAAAAGGAAAATACTTTCTTCGTTAATCATTGCAATTCTAGTCATATATAAAGTCAAGTGAGGAGAGAATATATGCTAACTATTGCTATATTGCCAAAATATAATTTTGATCCCAGTGGTAACTATTTTTAGATGTGTGCTTTAAGTGAACTAAATTAAATACTAAAGTTACAGTTTAGTATATTCAGGTTAAAGTATCGTTTCCTCAGACCCCTCCCTTTTCAAGCTATTGGGACTATCTGCAACATCAGCTAGATTAGACTTTGGTTGCCAGCTTTTCAAAAAGGATATGCTGGTGGAAGGCCAGGTCTGAAAAAGTTGTTTGTAAGTGGAAATCTGTATTGGATTTGGATTATTTTGATGTATAGTTTTCAAACGTTCTGTGACTGAAGTAATTGCAGTTGGTTTTTTACTATTTTCCTTTCCGCATGGGGTAACACACAATTGTGAGCAGCAGTTCAAGCAGAAAACCTTGTTACCGAATATATGCAAACAATACATGATCTTCAGTATCAGTACTGCCTTGTATAATCCTCCACCCTTTCAATTTTGTTTGCACTAACTTATTGAGATAAAAGAGACAATCTAGTAAAATCTTTCTACATAGTCGTATCCTCAAAAATGTCTGAAACAGAATGAACCAAGTTAAACTTACTTAAGTATTAGAGAGATTGCTCTTAATGGCGATAGAAAAAGCAAGAAGCACAGCTTCATTTCTAGTCTATTCTGGGATTATTTTCAGCTCCATTAGGACAAAGCTAATGCAAGTCTTACTTTCTATTTAAATTTTATTTTGAAGGTTAATTGGAACTTATTATAATGCATTAAAATTGTTCCCTTGTGTGAAGAGGAATTTCTCACTGAATGATGTAATCAAGATTAATTTTCTGTAATTTTGTCTCACCTGGTCCCTCCCAAATTATATTAACATAGAAAATATGTCCAAAGAAAAAGAATTCTGCCATATTTTGTGGATCTTACTTTTTGTGTATAACTCCTAATATCTTCCAGTACAACAGTAATTTTTATATTAAAAACAAAAAGTTATTTGCTTGTATTTCTGGACTTATTTTAATTACTTACATTCAAGCATACAATAGCAGGCAAAACAAGGAGGTGATCTTGTGTTGTCTTCATGTATTCTGAAAGCTAATACAAAATCATCTTGGCTTTTACTAATGCCTAATTTAAAGATAAATGCTAGACATATCTGTAGGTCATGTGATTAAACATTTATGCCTATAGTAAGAAATACGGAGAAGTTTTTTATTTATCATTTTGTATCTTCTCAAGTCATAATCTAGAATCTATGTCCTACAGTCTGTTTAATTCTCAGAAGAGCTTCTAAAGGACAAACACTAAAGCAGAGAAGCAGAACTCCATCTTATTTGAGAAAGCTGCCAAAAAAATATTCCTGCTACCAAAGAGGAGAATATCTAACCTTTCCCTAAAACAAAATTAAGGTTGTGAACTCTACCATGAAATATATTCTTGTGGGAGTAGATAGTTTCTTGATTTTGGGGTCATAAATAGAAAGCTATTGGCAGAGAGGAAACAGTACAAGAGAAAATGCTAAAGCAGCCTAACTAAGCACGTTCTGAAACAATTATAAATCGTTTTAAAAGCAATGAATGCTCTTTAACTAGAGTATTTCCAAAATTAAATGCTACCATTTTAGGTACAAATTTCAAGCCATCTCTTTTTACTTATTGATTTAGTGTAATTAATAGTATGTTTAAATCAAGACAGCTATTAAGAGATCAGATCCTTTGTCCTTTATTAGTTTTATCCTTAAAACAGCTACGGAGCAACCCACAACCATACGTCACATTAAGTAGTCATTCAGCATATTGCTATATAAATAGCTCATGAATTATATATGAGACAAAAATCCATCTTAAGAAATATTGGAAAAGATTTTGCTTGTGACTACAAGTCTAACAAAACATTTTTTTCTACATCATAGTCAGTTTTAAGATTCATATCAATACTGTAGTAGCCTGCAGCTAGAAAGTAAGTCATAGAGGATAGTAGGGTTTCAATAAGGTATTTGCTGTTTATTCATACCATTTTCCACTACTACCTGACACATAATGTGGGTTATTGGAATAACAAAAAAATATTGCAAATGGTATTGCTAAGAGGAAATGGAGTCTGGTGGTAGTGAATATGTTCACACAAAGTATGTAGAAAGTACCCGAAGAGCCAGTGTCACAATATTGAATAAAGTGAACCCTGTGTTAGATGGAAATATCCATGCTTACTTATGGGGGTTGGAAGAATGATTAAAAAAAAAAAAAAGAACATTAACTGTTGATTTTATTTTTTTTTTTTAAGTATAACATGGCACATTCCAATTACATAATTTCTTATACTAAATAATCAGAGACCCATGAACTCCACTTTTGTGGAGTATGTGGAGTACGAAAAGCTGTGTTTTTCTATATTTTATATTTTTGTTATATTATTGTAGAGGACTGAGAGAGGTCAGGCAAGGACTCTGGGTATTGTAACAATAACTTCTGATTAAAATACTTCTTTGTGATATTAGTCCCTTGTGAAGCAGTCAATAATACACAAATGTTTGCTGTATGTTGCAGGGTTTCTCTTTCATGTGTAGTTATCTGAGAAGTAACCTCATTACCTATCCCATTGAAAACTATGTTTTTGTGAAAAGAGTTGAGGCATTTTTCCCAGCAGTTTATACAGCTGGCCATAAACCGAGGGTGGATCAGTACGTCACATTCCGTAACTCTTGTGCAAAGTCTCACATTGATTAGACTTGATGGGGAAATGCCCATTGTTAAAACCCATCCAATGTTAGCAGAAACGTGGCATGAAACAGGTTGAACATGTGATAGCTGCCAGCACTTTGAACACAGTCTATTCAAATGTCAGATTAGTAAAGCAGTTTGGGGATTTTTGTGGCATTGTGCTTGGCCCCAGCTGGAAAAATCGAGTGTGATGGTCACTTCCTGCTGAGTCAGAGTGCAGCAAAGCTGCTTGAATGTGAATGCAGTGGTCCACAGGAGATGGTTGCTTTCTGGTCTGTGCTGGAGAAGAGATTGCAGTTTGTTTGGAAAAGTAGAAGTGATCAAAGAGCTTCAATGAGATTTGTGAAGGAAAGTATTTTGATATGTTTCTAAAACTCTTCTTTCAAAGCAGACTTTATCTCTTTAGCTGCTTTGCTTTTCGTTTTAAGGGGTTTTTTTGTGTGAATTCCTAACATTTGTGAGTATGTGGTCGCTAGAAGAGATAGCACTTCAGAGTGTTTGGCGCATAATATCGAGCGAGGCTTAAAATCAACAACAGATCTGTAAAGAGAACTCTGGATTATTTTGCAGAAATAAGTTTAGTGAATGGGATTTCCCCAATATATTTCTCTAAACAGAAATCTTAACATATGGGTATTTCCATCCAAACTAGAGAATTTGGAGCACTTCCTCTCTTTCAGAGAAAACAGACTGAAAATTTTCCCTGATGTATTCCTGCTCTACTAATTTTGTTTCCCTACTTTCCACCAGTTTTTGCCCATGTGGAGAAGAATAGGCATTTCTTGTGTTCCCTGCAAGTGAACCTTTACAAGAAGTTCTTTGTCTTGGAAAGTAAGTTCCTCTTTATTTACTTATCTCTATATATTTTTTCCCTTCTCTTATTCTCTAAATACATTTGGCTTGCATTTGGAGGATACTTTAAAAACCTTTGAAAATATCACATGTTGGGTAGCTCCATGGATGATATCTTATGGAACTTAATTACTGACCTCATGTATTTGTTTTAGGGTATATATGAAATATTGGCAAATTCCCATCACAGAAAAAAAGTGTGAGAAATTAATGATAAAAGGTTGGTTTGATAAACTAGGCAAGGATGATCTTTTGTTAGGGAGGAGAAGCACAAATTTCCTGCCTACTTTGCTCTGTCAGCATGACTGAGTGCCAATATTGAGAGTTTCATCTACGACTAATTGTGTCTGGCCTCTCATAAGATCACTTTGTCTGTGCTGTTTGATAGATGAGTGCAAAGAGGGGCTATAACACGTTGCACAACCCATTCACCTTTCTTTTCACACCTGGGATGAAAGTCTGCAATCTACAGTCTGCAACCCAGCAGTGACAAGTAGAAAACTGATTGATGGACAGTGGCCTGTTTGGCCTGCTGTAGTCCATTGCAGTCTGTCTGACCGTGCGTGGGGTCACACACAAGAGCTTGCTACTATCTGTTCAGTCTGGTTCTGTGGGTGGCCTCCTCTTGCTCTCAAGGGAGGACATTCCCCCTGCTTCTGGGATTGCCCTCTAGCAGTCAGCTGGAGCACTGTGGGAACTGTTGGCGATCTTCTGCCACCCAGAAGATGCCTCTCTGTCTTCAGTTTTTCTCCCTTTCTAGTAAAAGGGTGAGGTAGAGGAGTCTTCAAGGTACGGGTCAGGTGGCACTGGGAAGGGAAAGAGAGGGAGCCAGAGCACAAGCAGCAGCAGGAATGTGACATGAACAGGCATGACGGATTCACTTCTGCAGTGCTTAGAACTCTTACAAAAGACAAGTGCTTGTTGTGGTTGTTCTTGGATAAACTACAATGGATGCTGTTATTGTATATGTCTAGTAGTTTATATTTTGTTCAGAAAGCTGCTATGTGCTACATAATAGACACAGGAATGAAAAGTTCTGCAATTGAATGGTGTTGATCCCATCAGATAGGTTCTATGGAAGACAAAATAGCAGAAGGTGTCTAGGCTTGCTTGTGGAAAGGAATTCCTGTATTAAATGAAAGAATTACTATCTAGGAGACATGTTTAACTACATAAGCAACTTCTCAGCTCGATTCTGTATTCAATAAAGGACAAAGCTTCTCAAGCAGACCACATAAAGTGAGTTCAGGATACCAAAACATAGAATCATGGAATAAGCTGGGTTGGAAGCTATCTCCAGCAAGGGTCCAGTCCCCTTTGCTCAAAGCAGGGCCAAATTCCAAGGTAGAGTGGCCTGACCAGGGTTGTATCCAGTCAAGTTTTCAATATCTGTAAGAATGGAGGTTTCATTTCCACCTTTCTTGGCACTTGTTCCAATGTTAGAACACCTTGTGAAATTTTTTTCCTAATTGAAATTTCTCTAGCCACACCTTGTGTCTGTTGGTATCAAACAAGAATGTGAGACACTTCTATTTAAAAATAAACAAACTCAGGTGGAAAACTGGACATAAGGAGTAGTTTAAAGTCATGAACAATTTCAGAATTAATACAAATGAACACAGTGCTTTAAAAATAGACATGGGACCTCACTTTGATCTCAAGTCACTAGCAACTTCATACTTGAAGTGAAAGAGGTTAGACTCATCGTAGGATGTGCACTCAGGAGTTTTTACTTGGCTGACCTCTGGTTGTCAAGTTCAGAAAGAACATGCAGATTGCAGCCCAGTATTTTAAAAAGCCCGAACATTAATGGATTATTGGAGCATATAACAAGGACATACCTTCTCAAAGCAGCAAAGAAGGACAAACACACGAACATATAGACACAATCCCTTTTTCCTGTGTCACTTCTCTTGCTTTCAACACACAGCAACCAAAGTATGTGAACTGCCATATTTTGGTGGAGGACCAGGATTCAGAGAGGTAGCAGTTAATCTCTTCCCTACTTTAATTCCTTATTCTGCCTGCTTCCAGTAAATACGCACCTGGGAGACATGCAAAAGACAAGCTAGAAAATTTTTGACATAAAGTAGAAGTTGCTCGAAGGAGTAACTGGCTGTATTTCTCAAGAAATGTCTCATTTTCTCAAGAAACAGAGCTAATTTGAAGTCAAATTTCTTTAAAATCCTCCATTTTCTTTTATTTTTAATAAGTCCCTGATCGGAGAGCTTTCAGTATATGTGGTATATGTAATAGCAGGGCAGCATTAATTAAGCTCAAAAAAGTGTCAGTTCTCAGCAGAGAAAACATGAGCAGGAAAGTGGTATTGAGAAGGAAAAATAGAAAATTCCCTAAGAATACAGGAAATCAAAAAAGAGGAAGCATCTAAAACCACCATCAGGCTGAGAAAGGTTAAAAAATGTATGAATAGCATTAATAGGAATTAGTGATTAAATTTTAATTTTCAAAGGAAAAGATGTATAAACGAAGAATAGTTGTAAGCAGTAATCTCACTAGAACACATAAGGAGAAATTCAACATCTGAACTTAGCCAAAGAAAAAGCAATCAATGATGTTTTATTACTGATGAATATGTTTTGAAGAGACTCTGTGAAGAGAGAATGATGATGAAAGTAGCTCTTTCTTGTACAGTACATTTTAAAAAAAAAGTTTGAAAATAATTTGTAGAATAGCTCATGACAGAAACTACAATAGGAGAATCATTGTGTTCTGGAAATTAAGCTAATGGCCCCAATTTAGCAACTGGGACATTGCTAGTCCCAGGGACTTGTTACTCCTCATATTAATGCTAAATTTGGCCACTTAAAGGGGATAGAATCAGGAAAATACTTTCATTTTGAAACTGATTCAGGCAGAACTGATCCATGTCTGAACAGAATTGGCTGGAAAGTGGACTGTTTTTTGTGAAAACCTGGAAATATTCATGAGAAAGATAAACACTAAAATACAAAGATTCTCTCGTTGGGAGTTTTCAGAGAGAGGTCACAATTTTCTGTGAGAAGCAGACACAATTTTTGGAAAATTTTTTGTTAATCAGAAAACTATTTTTATGTCAGAGAACAACGTTTGCCAACCTCAGTTGTGAAACATGTACGTGTTAGTAATTCTAATTCACTTCAGGTACGGAAGATGAATGATACCAAAGATGTAAAAGTTCAAAGCCATTGCTTGTTTTGTTTGGCTTTTTAACTTTTCAGAGGTGTTTTGCCTTCCTGTAGGCTGGCATTTCACTTTTTTAGGTCCTTTTTGTGGTTTCTTCATCCTTTGGAAAGTTAGTATCTTGTGACATTTATATATACCTAAAAGTCATCTAGAAGATGGTATTTGGAATGAAATAAAAAGAGTAGTAGAAATGAATAAGAAAGCACACAGTGTGACGAAGGATAAAGGATAGGTTATAAGATCTGTAAGAGATGTACCTTTTGTCTCCTATAAGGTATTTAGCTTGTACACTCTCAAAATTGTGGATCAGCCTTCTCATTTTTGCCTTGCTAATGGAACCCATCACAAATATAGTCACAGTACAAATAACAAAAACAACAGTAAGGCAGAGATGAAAACTTTGAAAGCACTAAAGAAATAAGTTCGAAGAGGCAGGGAAAAAGTTATGAAAATTGAATGGGGAGGGAACCATGTCTGTTAGAAATTCTTAGACAAATAGGGTTTTTTCTTCCCTATGTTGTTATGGGGTTTTTTCATTACTGCATTGTCTGAAGTATAACATCTTTGCTTCAGAATCCAGAAGGTGAGCTTTAGAAATTATGTGACTTGTAGAAGCTATATTGCGCAGAAAGTTGAGGGAAAGAATGGAAAAATCCTTAAAGCACAGCAGGAATAAGAGGCCCATGAAAGACACTTTACTATGCCTGGTGGTTGGCAGGTAAAATGTATTGACAGAAGGAGTATATTGCTTAAAAAACAAAACTTCCCGCCTTGTTCTCAAAAAAAGGATGAAGATCTCAATGCTAGGAGTAAAAACTTCTCAAGGAAAAGGGAAAGGAAGCAACTGTTTACTGAAACTAATAGCCAAGAAACAAGTTTGTTGATATAGGCCACTTTTTTCATATTACACATGCCTGGTATTTAATGATAATACAAGAGGCATCTGGACACAAGCGCTGACTCCCATTATTTTACTGTGGCAAGTTCCTTCCTACTCTAGCAGTGAAGGAATGTGTTAGGCGCAGCACTACATTTCACAGGCTTCCAATCTCTGTGAGCAAGCATATGCCTGAATCTGGAAGAAGTTTTTATTTTCTGGCAGATAGAGAAGGTTTTGTAAATGCTGGTAGTTATTGGTCCCCAGAGTGCATAGTCCTGGTTAATGTTTTGTGTATAACACAGGGACTGTTTCCTAAGTCATGAAAATGCAATTACAAAATATGACAATATATTTGTTTAAGCCAGGCTGATGGGTCTGGTGTCAAAAACACTGTACAGAATGGGAGTGCAGCAGCGCAAGCATGCCACGGGCCTCTCCTTAGCTGAGGTGTGAAACAGCTGTCACGGCTATGAAACACTTGAAAACCAGTGCATCTGGTGAATGCCCTTGAGAGACACGTTAACCTTCATTCCAGCATCCATGCATTGAAGGAGACATTTGTTGCAAGCTGAAAAACCCTCATTTTCATAATCTCTGTTCAGCAGCTAGGTGGAGACAGAGAAATGAGCTGCTCCACAAGTGGCAAAATTAAAAAAGCCTGATCTTTTCCAAATTTGACCGAGGTCCCCACATAACCCTTTACAATAACCCCAGCTCTCTTGCATACCCAGTCCACTCCCCAAAACTCTCTGTTTCTCCAGGGTATCACCAGATTCCTCCCATGTTGTCCTACTCTGTGGCTGAGCAGCAGGCAGCATGTCTGACCATTGCCCTCCAGGATAAATAGTAGTTATTACAAATACCTCTCCCTCTCCTCTACCCAACTGCCAGCGTTCACTACTTTTTTAGAAACTTAGTTATCTTCACTACTACTGCGGCTTTGCTGATTTGTTTGAAATTGGGCAGTGGGTTCACGAGGTGCTGAGAGAGATGAAAAGCTCCAGGGGTCAGGTCTCATTTCCTTAGGAAATCAAGGCTTAAACAAACGGTCACAGATCAGTGATTAGATTGCAGCTTCTGCTGAGAACTTCATGGGCTGAGCCAGTCAAAGATAAAAGTCTAAAACAAATGTGTGCAGCGTGATACCAAGTTTTATCAGCATGACTGCTGATATAGGCCCCATATGCCACAGAAAAAAAACTTTCTTAGACGTATTTTTAACAAAGCAAGCTAAGTTTGTAGAAAGTGGAACTTGCATATTTCACCTGCTACAGCTTTTTCTTTTCTTCCACAAAAATTGCACGTCATCTTTTTCAGATGGATGCCTGGCTCAGAGTAAAGGACATACAGTGCACAATCCCTAGCAGAAGCTGAAAATGGATGATGCATACTGATGCTTTTCGTCAACATCATCTCCTCTTTTCCTGTTTGAGATGGGTGATATGATCATCAGGAAAAAGTTCTAAAATAAGTCCGAGTGACCTCTTCATCCCTTGACTCCTTTTTCTGCAAGTCTAAAAACCATCAGAAGAAATGACCAGTCAAGTGCCAGAGGAGTCTGTGGAAACCCAGAGCTCAGATGAGCTTGAGTGCAAGATCTGTTACAACCGCTATAACCTGCGACAGAGAAAACCAAAAGTGCTGGAGTGTTGTCACAGAGTGTGTGCCAAATGCCTTTGCAAGATCATAGACTTTGGTGATTCCCCGCAAGGAGTCATAGTATGCCCGTTTTGCAGGTTTGAAACATGCCTGCCAGACGATGAGGTTAGTAGTCTTCCTGATGACAACAACATCCTTCTGAATTTAGCTTGTGGGGGAAAGGGAAAGAAGTGCCTACCAGACAACCCAACAGAACTGTTGCTGACTCCCAAGAGGCTGGCGTCTCTGGTTAGCCCTTCTCACACCTCTTCTAATTGCCTGGTTATAACAATCATGGAAGTACAAAGAGAAAGTCCCCAGACTCTGAACTCAACCCCCGTGGTGGAATTTTACAGGCCTACGAGTTTTGACTCTGTTGCAACTGTATCCCACAACTGGACAGTGTGGAACTGCACATCTTTGCTCTTCCAGACCTCAATTCGGGTGCTAGTGTGGTTACTAGGGTTGCTGTACTTTAGTTCCTTGCCTTTAGGGATTTATTTACTCGTATCTAAGAAAGTCACCCTTGGGGTTGTCTTTGTAAGCCTTGTTCCTTCGAGCCTTGTTATTCTCATGGTTTATGGCTTTTGCCAGTGTGTTTGCCATGAAGTTCTAGACTGCATGTCATCTTGATAACAAATACCGTACAATAAGATGTATTGCCACGTGTGTAGCATAGTTGATTTATCTTGTCTTTGTAGTCTTATTTATTCTTACTGTTGTCCATCCCACTAAATGGAAGCAGTGGTCCTAGTTATATGGTTCTTTTTTTCTACTTGATTTGATTTTTTTCCCCTCCCTTCTTTTTTTTAAGCTTAATAATGGAAATAAAATTTACATGCTGTTTTTAAAAGGCCGAGCTGTAGAAAGGGGTAAAGCAAAATTGCCAGACTTGGTGCCTGCTGCTGCTGTCACTATTCAGATGAGTAGCCCTTTGCTTTCTGTTGGCTTGATCACATCAGCCAAGGTTGCAGGATCCAACCTAGGAAAAATTAAACAGGCACCTTCCAGGTCATAGTACAGCATCTCTTCATCCAAAACATCTCATGTTTTGGAATATATGTTATTTCTTATTATCATTTATAGCAAATGAAATCACTTTGCTAGTTAATATTACAAGAAGAATAAGGCAAGCTACCACTGCTTTTTTTGATTCTTGTTATAGGAAAGTATTTGTAGGAGGCCAATGGTTACAGATTTTTTGCTTTCTGCGACATGAGGAATCTTTTTTGTTTTCACCATGCTAAAAACATGTCTCCAAAACACTTTCCCCAAACAGAAGCCCATTTTACTTGTCATATAGTTGTAGCTCCCTCTGAGATACTCCTGCTAATGAATACTTCCAGGGACCCAGCCACATGTTTGCTCTTCTCTAGGTGCACGTGTATCAGTGTGCATATACCTTAGCCTTCCCTTTGAGGGTTCAGAGCTCTGCAGACTTCTTTAGCTATGTTCTGTTACGCTTACCCTCCCTCCCAGCATTTCCACCACCACCCTAAATTTCCAACTCGTTAGTCCTCCCAACAAATTGCCTGACCAACTTCATGCACATTGACACTAGAGAATTTGGCTTAGTGACTTTAGCTATCAAGATAGATTTTTTTTTTTTTTTTTGGTGTTTTCCCAGTCATTAGGAAATGGACTTTCAATCACTAATACAAATTTCACAAAAAAGTCTGAAATGGTAACTGGGTTTTTTTGGGTGGATTCATTGGTTATTTTCTTTCTGAGTTCACAGCATGAGCATTGTAAGGAGGTACTATGACTTTGGGAAGGTTTCTGTTCAGTGCATAGTCCTTAAAAATGTTTAATACCCGGAACTCCCTCTGTCACCATTGTGAGTTGGTGACACTCTAGATGTGACAATTAGCTTGTCTTGATTAGTTGAGTTCAGAGGAATTACTGGTGATTTCCCATTCCACAAATAGAATCAGGCCCTGTAAGGCTTGCTTGTATTGTTGCATGATTTAGGCTACTTTTTGAACTACTGGAAGAGCACAAAACTAAGAAATGTTTAATGTTTATGTGTATAACTAGGTCTAGTCAACACCACAGCTGCAAACTTGTTTTCCTGTGCACAGCAGGGTAAAAACTGAGAAGGAGGAGTTGAGCAGTGCCAGCACCATTTTTGGATCAGGCACAAGATTTAGTAATTTGAAGGCAGTGTAAGACAGGAAGGGGTTTGTTGCATGAAGACTGTATGTATGGCCTTACAATATACTCTCAGAGCAAACTGACTTCGGTAAGAACAAAAAATGACGACGGGAAAAGCAGAACGTAAGTGGCTGTTGTGTCTGTCAAGAGGATTTGAAGTCAAGCTGGTCCAATTTTTGTAGATGGCCCAGGTGGCATTTACAGTTTCATTCCTATTGCAAACATAGGGAAAAATGTGGAAATGTAATGGTCCTGCTTTTCTTGACACTCATTTTATAATAGTGCATATATATGTGTGTGTATGTACTTATAGACACATATGTAAGAAGAAAACTTATAGTGAAATTATAGTTTTCAAGTGTATGGAGTTACGGAGCTATGTACTGAATGATTAAAGGAATTGTGTCAGACTTTTCCGTAATGACTTGATAACCATTATAACTAAAATATTTTCAGAATTCCTAGAAATTACTATTCCTAAGTAACTGTTTTTAATGTTTGTGGTAAAGCACATGTAGTTAGAAGAGGTGTCATCTCCAGTTCTGGTATACTGCAAGGTTTAACTCGTCTATGAACTTGTAATTTTTAAGCATCCAACAACAATCATGTCAAAAAGCAAGAAAATATAGAAACCTGTGTGTTTTTATAGTGCTTCATAACTTTGGGAAAAGATGTATTTGTAGTGCTAGGGATTTGTATGTTTTAGGATTTGTTCAATTTGTCTGAATATAGTGTCTCTAATAAAGGGCTGACTAATAGAGGAAGTAGGTTTTGGAAATGTATGACATATATGTATTACTTCTGCACAACATGTCTGCAGTGCTACCTGTTGTCTTTTCCTTTTGATTTTCACTTGATTAAGATTATCTTAGCTCTAGCACCAGGTATTTTGCACTCTGTTTTAAAACAGAGCCTAATCTTGGCAGGATTACAGTGGCATCTGTTACACATCACAGCACAGATAAATACTCCCATTATTATACTTCACTACTTTTAAGACTGCCACCCAGTTAAATTTACGCTGTTATTTTAGGCTGCGTTGCAATACTAATCCACTCAGAAGTGTGAGCGTGCAAAAACATATTGATTGTATAGCTATTCCGCTGCTCAGCCAGAGCATGCAATTACAGCTTTGGTCTCATAAAATTCCTATATGACTTCTAATATGACCATTGAGAATTGCTAGGAGGTCTAAATCTCAATTAATTGTGGAGAAGATATTTGTTGTGTGACTGAGGCTAGAAGAACTTCGGATATTACTCTTTCATTATTTTTATTCTCCACCATCCTTAAGACTTAGAACTGAAAACTCTCGTGTCCTCTGCAGTGGAATAACTCTGCTGAAGTCAGCATAAGCCTAGACTCAAGTCCTGCCTACCCGCCTGCCTGCGTTTCCTTCCCTTTCTGTGACTTTTTTCTCTCCTTGGAGAGTAATGGCTCCTGTGGTCGTAAAATCCTGCCTGCACGCCCAGGCAATTCCCTTTCAGTAGGATTTTATTCCTGTTTTGCCCAGACATGTGACTCAACCAGGTACAAAGTGTTTACAGATCCATTACTACAGGATTATTTTAGCCCAAATGAGGGGTTTTTTTTGTTTTAATTCCTCGTTATCCTGTAGATACAGACTGTATCCTCGCCAGGTGCTGCACTACAGTGTGATATAATGGCGTCCCCTGAGGGCAGAGGCAGGATGATGCGGTAGTAGTTGCTGGGCATGACGTCAGGAAGGATGTGCTGAGCTGGACAGTCCTCTGAGCAGGACCCGGTGGGGGATGAAGCTCTCCTGCAAGCATGGCCTGGGCCCAGAGGCCAAAGGGCAATTAACAGGGAGTGGGTTAGGTGGGAAGCAGGGCCCGTGGGATCATAAACAGGGTGTGGGGCCTCAGGGCTGGGGTGGGCTGTGCCTGAGCAGCTGCGCAAAGCAGAGTGGGGTCTATGCCCGGGATGAAGGGGCTGTGTTTTAAATAAGGAGTTTGAGGTACAGCTGCAAACAGAGTTTAATGTTTTTCATACTGACCCTTCTGGGGTTTAAATTTCATTTGGTAATTAAAAGTCATTTGCTACTGCTACTATAGTTGAGTGTTTTTGCCACTTGGAAAGTAAAGTATTGAACTTGACAATTTAAAGAGATCCTTAGGTTTGGGCATATTCCCTCTATTATGTTAACTATTTAAAGCTACAGTCTTTCAAACAGGGTTGACCAAAATAAGGGCTGATGTCTTTGGTTTAGCTGCACTGTGAGCTTTGTCCTACTGTATCGATTATGTGCCTGCAAAACTGTAAATGTTGGTATATAACACTAAAAATAGGTGAACTCTTGTCCTGATAGCACTGTTGGCAAACTTCAGGGTTGCCAGCAATTTACAATGTGTCCAAGAGTAGAGGCTTTTCCCGATGGACTTTATTACCTAAAGATACAGATGAGCCCAGCAGCACACAGCCAGACAGACAAGTACAGTACCGGAAAACACAGCTTGCCAGCTAAATGGCCACACATCACTTCAACTGGAGGAAGGGAAACTGAGGAGGTTTACCCGAAGGTGGAAGATGTTGTTTTTGAGGCGGTTCCTTGTTATTAAGGTACAGAACTATTGTTTTTCCTAATTATAACCATTTCCTGGGTTCAATTCAACTCACTTTTCCCCATTTCTTTTTTGCCCGCTCTTCTGGGACAAGGCTGTATGAAACTGTGGAGAAACAATATTTTGAAATCAAACAAGCTTTTCTACTGTGCTGAGTTTGCAGCTCAGTCCAGCACAAGATTAATACTGAAAAGATGGCAAATTGCAGCCAGGTTGCAAGAGTGAACAAGGTGCATCAAAACATACTTTGATGTCAAAGCAAGGAAAACACGTGGCTCCATCCTGCCCTGTCTTGGCTGGCTTAAACCTAGTGAGAGGCTATTCCAAGCCTGAGGACTGCCATGACTCGACACCCTCCCCTGCATTACCGCTGTGAGAGTTAACTTGAGTTATGCATCTTGATTTCTTGTACAGCAGTTGTATGTCATGATTTCATCTTCCTGCGTGGATGATGGGTGTAGTGAAAGGTGCACAGCATTCCACTCTTAAACAGGCTCATTTTAACTATCCTAATGTTTCTGAGGTTTGGGGTGTTTTTTCTGGATTTCTTCATATTTCTACAAAAGCAAGACAGCACGCTTCATTTTAAATAGAACAGCGCCTTCAAGGATAAACAAAAAATGGTGGGAAGAAGAACTGAGAATTTTTGAAATCATTTTAAGATAGTCAAATCGATGGAAAGAGACTGTTCTGAGAGTCTGCTTTTACCTTCGTACTAGCAGATTAAATATTACCCTTTGAGTGACATCAGTAAATATTTAGTGCTGGAGATTCCTCAGGGGGTTTACAAGTCTGCCAGACCTTAGGCACAAACCCTATACTCCCCTGCTTTTCTATAAAGCACCACTCTGCCTTTTGCATCAGCTCCCCTTGTCAAAAGTTGAACCGTCACAGTTTATAAAGAGCTCTGGTACAGAGAATAAATCCCCGGCCTGGGGATGGCAAATCATCTTTTTAGAGACGTGTGTGGCAGTAACAAAGCTTTCAGTGCTAGACCTTAAACAAAGAGAAATCATCTTGCAGTCTGAATTGCTAGCATAAATTTCATTTTAAATCAAGTTTCATTGTGTTGGGCAACACTACAATTAAAATTCTTTTTATTGCATTTCTGCCTCTTGTGTTATACAAATGTGGTTTGCATTTTAAAAGACGTATTAAATCATAGAAGTGATGGGTAGAAAAAAGCCTAAATAAGTCGTTTTATCTGTTTCCTCTGCCCCTGTTTTGTCTGGTCTGCTTTTAAATATCTCAAGTGATGAAGCCTCCACCTCTTCCCATGAGGGACTTTTCAGCCATTTAATAGGCATCTCTGTTAGGAAATGTTTTCTTCATACTGATCCTGATTTTTTTCTTTTGCATAATGTAATCCCTTTATTCTTCGCCCACTGTTTTCACTTTTATGAAATCTGGGAAATGTATCATATTTATCCCTTTCATAGTGTGGCTGAATAATTCATACTCCTTGTTGTTCAAGTAATGCAAGAGATAAGCAATCAGTTGCTGAACAGCTAATACTTCACCGAAACGGTATGCCATGTACTAGTAGACGTATTTCCTGGCAAGTCCTGGCTGACACTTCTTTCTATGTTAGGGACTGAAAAATGTCAAATGAAACTGAAGAAATAAGTCTTCCCAAGCATATATGTGGCAATACTGCTGAAATTTCAAGAGGTGCTGAGGCAAACAGCCTGCTTCATTAGACAGAGCTTTTATTTCTAAAAGTGGATGATTTTAATAAAAGTATGCTTTTTAAAAAGCAATTAAATGTCGTCTTCATAAGCAAACCTCTGTGTCAGAACCACACTTATGTCAAAACTCTCAACTTGTTGAGAGACAAGGCTGGATTGATTGCCACTCGCTGCAGAGCAGTTTTTGCTGACAGCTCAGAAGAAAAAATTACTCCAGTGTTAAGGAGGAGAGTTTGAAAAGATGCCTTTGCAACTGCGTCACTGGAATCAGATCCGTGCATGGAAAAGTGACTCACGTCTTGACAACAGAAACAGTGCATTGCGGATTTAATTATGACATGTTAGATAATCCTCTGCCTATCTCAAATGACAAGAAACAGTGTGACTAAGGAAACCCTAGGTGGACAGATGGACTTCACATGGTTATCCATTTAAAAGGTACTTACTTAAAATGCAGCAAGAGAGTGCTGAGCCTGGGTCAGGTGGACGGTCTGCTGGTTCAAAAAGGGTCTCTCAGTAACTGGCTGGTGGTGGATGCATGTCAGAAAAATAGCTGAACAGCCCACGTGGATAGTGAGCTGCCAATATACCTCCTTTATGGCAATCTGCAGTTTGGAGACCTCTTGATACAGAGGTTTTATCTGTTATCTGTGGGTTTGATTCTTGCCTGTGGATTTCTGTGAATTCCTTAAATGGTGTTTTTAACCCATCTATAATCTTGGCATCCATAAACTGCTGCAGCAGTGAGTTCTGTAACTTAATTATATACTTTGTGGAAAAGGTCAGCTTTGTCTTAAAAACTCCTAGCTATGTATCCCCTACTTTTTCTGATAGGAAAAGCAGTTCTGAGGTGTGATTGCACATTGTTCCTTTCCTCCACACCCCTCAGAACTTCATCTGTCTCTAGAAATATTAACGTCATGATTTTATCCCTCATATTTCTCCTTGGCTGCCTCTTGGCTACCTGAAGATCCTAGTCAATTTTTTCTCTCCTTAGATAGCAACCTTTCCACACTTGACACCATCCATTGCCCTTTCCTGAACCTTTTCTACTGCTACTTCTTTTTTGCTTTGAGGTGGAGCAAAGCACCCAGAAATAGATTCTGATTAGTGTCATTTCTTAGTAAGTTGTGTGACCATGTAAGACACCTGTACTCCCACGGCCGCTGAAATGACTTTGTCATTGACGCGATTCCTGACGGCGCATCTGAGGTGTTACACCTGACTCTTGTTAGTTTATATATCATGCATTATACGGAGGGCAAAAACGTGCGTTGATGAGCTTGCTAATGTCTTTATCCCACGCGTTCTAGTCTGTCTGTTTAAATAGCCCTGTTCACGCGGGTGCAGGAGATGGTAGATTCCAGGAGGATATTTAATTTAATCCTGCCACAGACTGTACAGATTTTAGCTCTATTAAATACATGGCCTGACATTGCTGGACTGAGCAGCTACTCCTCAGCAAGCACTGTGAGATGCCTTCTCTCTCTGCCACAGTGGTGTGTCTACCTCGCCACTTGCTGCAGCCACCCCAAACCACAGCCTAGAGCTTTTCATTGCAAGAATACTCTTTTTTTTTTTTTTTAATGTCTTTTACTTAATCTTGTAATTCCTCACAGCTTGTGGCCTTTTTCATGTTCCCCTTTCTTCATTCCAAGGAAAGGAGATGCTGGCAGATAATAATAATAATGATGATGATGATGATGATAATGCTGTTTAGAGGGTGAGCCCCTTTACATCTAGTCTTCCATATTGCCAGCTAGGGCAGAAGTTAGGGGGGTTCTGCCTTCAGCTCCCAGGGATGTAAGCTGGGAGCTCAGCAGCCTGCTGTCCTGGGCCCCAAGGAAGACTCCTTGCAGCATTCTTCATGTTGATGCTCTTTGCATCGATGTTCCATCTTTGTTCCTGCTTTTACTTAGAAAAACTGAGTGACTGTAAAAAACATCATTATTCCATTAAAACTAGATAGGGCTCGTTTTCTCTCAGCAAAGAAGAAAATTCTGAGGAAACTCGGGAATTTTGTGGCACTTTCAGGGTCAGCTGCAAATCTGTAATGACTTTTTCTTTGTTTGCTTTGGTAATGAAACACCAATACCTAAATAAAACCAGGTCAGTGAGGCTGTATAAATCATGCGGGTGGTTAATGAAACTTCACAAGTAGGTTCTGAAAACGTGGGGGAAAAAAAGGTTATAAAAAAAGAAGAGGCTTAATCACACAATAGGGCTTGAGTGGAGAGGGCAAACAGCTGGGTGTGACTTGACAAGAGAGTGTAGAAATAACGCATGAAGACAGGTAGAATGTGAAAAATATGTGTGCAAGCTCCAGTGAATTATCAACACACTGCAGCGTCTAATTCTTGATCCATCAATCTGAAAAAAACCCAAAATCTTTTAAGTACATATTGCTTTACTTTATACTTTGGCTCATAAATCCACTAGTTTTAAATTCCAGATCAGCTTGAGGCTTACCAATGTAACGTGAATTTTATGAGAGGAGTTTGATTGCTGTAACTTTGCCTTCTATAGTTGTCTCTTTTAGTTTTATTAAGAAAAGTCATAGTGTGGGGACTTCTTTTTCTTTGTTTTTATTTCAGGACTGGAACAATGAAATACAACATAGTCTCGCAGACACGGAAACTATGACATGGTAGCAAATGGCAAAAGTATAACTATTCCTGTATGAAATAATGCAGAACTAATGTAAAAGCAATTGTTTCACTCAATAAAAATTTAATTTTTCAGTAAAGATTTGTCATCATAAGCATATTTCTTCATGCCTGGATTTGGACATCTTTCAAATTTCATTCCTGTTATTCATTGGATCAGTTTAAAAAATAGACTGAAGGTGAGTATGTGGTAGTATTTCACAGTATTTTAGCCAAATAGGACAACATATTTCTGTTCACTGCATGAGAATGTGAAGTATTTTATGTCAAGGAAGACTGCAAAAAATTAAAAAAAAGCTAGGCAGATTTCTAGGTGATCACTCGACCACGTAGTTTTTGAGATAAAATGACAATGTGTATGAGGGAGCGGTCCCGGTAGCAGCCAGCAGGTTCCTTGGAGCATGGATTTTGCATTGGAGTCCTACATTGTCTGACCTTGCCCACTGACTGTCATTAAAAACACAGGACTAATTCCTGATTTAGAGAAGTATGTTCTTGCCTGGAAACTCTTAGTACAGGCATCTCTCAAACCTCAGCCCACCAGTGTTTGCCTCTTCCGAAGGCTGCAGGCTGCAGGTTGTCCCTCATGTTATTAGAGAGGCGGCGGCAGAGCCTGGTCGCAGGGGGCATGGGTGTGATCCGCGCACACGTGTGCAGGGGGCATGGATGAGATCCGCCCCCACGCGTGCACAGGGAAACGCAGCTGCCCAGCTAACGCGCACTCACCCGGCATGAATTATTCCTTCTTTTGGCAGGACTAGAAGGAGCGAGCTTGCTGCGTAACTCTGCTGGCTTCAGGCACAGCCGGACCATATAGGACCGCAACTCACAGGATTGCGATATGCCTTCTTGCAGTAATGGGTAAAATAGGAAAATTTATTCACGTTAGCCGGAATGTGGCCACTGGTGCAATCTGCATTTTGAATGGGTAAGCCTTTGGCATGGTGATGGTTAGACATAGAACTCATGCAGTTGCTTCTTTTATTTTTTAAATTGCAAAACCTCACCTGCTGCGCTTTGCTTCATTTTTCTCTACTGAACCGAGGGATGGCCCAGGACTGGTGAGCTTTCTGATTTCCTGACCTCATGAACCTCTAAGCTGGTAGAAATTGAACCCTGAGTTGTGGGCTAAACCCACTCTTGGCTGGGAGTAAACCATCCTTGGAAAAAGGTGGAGGTGTAGAAATAAAAGCTCAAATTAAAATTCAGGCATTTGGTTTTTTCCACAGGAAATTAAAACATGAAGTTTCTTTTCAGCTTCATTTTTACCACATGAGAATTTCAGATGTTTCCCCTGGTTTTTCCTGACACAGCCTGGTGCATAGGTTTAGGAAATCAAACGCAGTACCTAAACAAATGAGAGAGCGAGCATGATCTTTGCTCAGGGGTTCTTTGTTTCTCTGTTGAACTGTCCCGATAAAAGCACCATAAAAAAACAACTTTGGGAGAAGAGGCAGCTTCGTTAGGTATCCAAAGTGCTGAGCTTTTGGTGCTCAGCCAGCATTGCTGAAACCTCCGAAGAGGAAAATAAGTGAAGCTCAGACCTGAATTCTCAATACATTCAGAGCTAAAGGCCCGCTCTCCCCCTCCTCAAATACGGAAAACATCAGGAGGTGCATATGCATCGCAGAGGGGTGCAAACCTGTTCCTCTCGCCATTGACGCGCTATTCCAAAGGCAAATGATTCGGTGGTTAGTTTTGCTAGAGGCATTGGTGTTTTGACCTGGGACTGAGCCTCTGGTAGGTGCAGGGAAACATACCCCAACATCACCTGGTTGCACATCCGTCCCTATAGCAACCGGGTGGGGAGGACTGGGCAAGCTGCGTCTCCCAGGCCTTGCACAACGACGATATTCAGGAATGCTTCTTGTAAGATGTTACCTGCCAGCTGTGCCTGCTTGTCTGAAACGTAAATCATGGCTGTCTCCTTGACCAAGGAGATACGGCTGAACCATTTGGTGCCAGACACCTCTGGGAAATCCTATAGAGCCATGTGAGCTGGCTTCAAAGAGAGAAGAGGAAGGGAGGAAGAGCCTTGTGGGTATCACAGGGTGTGCTTTTTACACAGTCGCAAGGGAAGAAGCCCTGTGTTCCCATTAACATGAAGAGGAACAGACCATTTCATTCCCAGCGTAGCACTGCGCGCGTTTATCCGGAGTAAGCTGCTGGTGTTGCCCAAAGCTCTCCCCCTCGCTGCAGCGCCGTGTGCTGGTGGGTAACGCTAACCTGCAGCCACGAGGCTGGGCTCGAGGAGAGCCTTCCCTTTAGCAGGCCCATTGCCTGCTGCAGATTTATCTTCTGTGCTGCATGACTATTAACGCAGTTGCCTTCGGGCATCGGTGGCCCCGGCAGCCACCCATCATCCCCCGCCATGGCCTGCACACGCCTGGCACTGAGCAAGCAGCTCCTCCAGTCCCTTCCCTGTCCTCCCCCAGCTCCCTCTGCCACCCCCGCCTGCCTCGCTGCTGGGTTTCTTAAGGAAACCTTGCAGCTACGTTCTGCTCCTTCCATTCGACTTCTTGTTTTGCTTTTGTGTATCTCCTTCTGTTCTGCAGAACTCCCAAATCACTATAAGAAATACTATACTTAGGCCTCATTGCCAAATTCACACAGAATACTCGACACGATTACTTTAGACTTTGCCTTTCCCTGCTTGCAGAGCACTGTCACACAGGTTGCTCTTTCCCAAAGATAATCCATTCCTTGTTTGTTTCTTTAAATTGATATCTCTCTGAAGATTCTTCTCAGCAGAGTGATGACAGGTGCTTGCAGTTTGAACAGTGTCATGGATTGCAATCGATTAAAAAATGTGGGGTGGCGTATCTTCTGTAGTGTGTGGCACAAATGCTTGCAGTGCCTAAACATTTGTGCATAGATTTTAAATTTATTTAAAGGTGTGTGGGATTGGGGCAAATTTATCTGAAATGTGAATGATTATTCTTAGAGAAAAAGAATAATTGCAATTTTGACACATTTGGAGTCCCCAGGTTTCTGGACATAGTGAGAAGAGGAAGGTATGCATCCCGTGCCGTCTGCGGCCGGCTGTCCCAGCAGCCTGTACCACAAGCACTGCTCTTCTTCGTGCGCTCACCTCCAGACTACGCAACAATCCCTCAGACCTCCTCATGTTCTGGTCAGTGGTGGTTTCTAAACCTGGATAGTGCAAACAGGGTAACGTGGATGCTGTTGTTCCAGTGCTTCGCTACTCAGAAAGAGTAGGGCAACGTCTGCGGGGAAGCAAAGGGCAGTGGGGGAGCGGGAGCAGGGCTCCCCAGAGGGGAAGGCTGCATAGTGGGGAGGAGATACTGGGAGTGAAGGCTAATGCAAACTCAAGACACATCTTGAACGGGTAAGTCTTCTGGAAAGACTCCTTTTGCATCAGACTTCCTTAAGGATTATTTAAGGAAAATAATTTTCCTTTAAGGAAAGGTTGGCTGTGAGCAAATGGCTCATAAAATTAATACCAGTGACAGGTAAAATGGGGCAAGAAAAAGTGAGCCGGTCATTGGTTAGCTTAGAGGCTTCCCAGTCAGGCGTCTCAGATGAGCTTTTCCTAGGCTAAAGATCCTGCTAAAGCTGTCTCAGACCTATCCACTTCAAAAATTCAAGAAGGATGGGAGAAATACCAGGACAAAGGATAAAAAACAGGTGTGTATGCTTATTTTTTTAAAGGTGGAGTGGATGGGAGCAGGGAATTACTGACTGGTCAGCTCTCTGCAGCTCCCTGTGATTCCCCTGATCAAGTCACTTGTATGCTTGAAGGTTTCAAGGTGTAAGGGAGCAGCTTTAGCAAGAGCAGATCCTGCAAGCTAATTTCCTTCTACAGCAAGGTAATGGGCCTTGTTATGAAGGGAAATACAGTAGGTGTCCTACATCTGGAATATTAGTATGGTTTTTGGTACTAGCTCATATGAAAAAAAATAGACAAAGAAGACAAATGTGGGAAACTACTGAAAGGTAGCAAACCTGGATATGTACACCCAAGTTCCTCAACGGATGGTTAACCAAATGGATATCAGAATGAGTACTGAGCAGGGATACCCAGAGTAATATCCTGGTCCAGGTCTGGATCCAATATTTGCAGTAACCAACCTGGCATTCAGGATGTACATATTGAGGGTGGACACAGGGCTACTCAGTGCTCCCACCATGATTTTGTCTCTGAATTATTGAAAAATTTTATATTCTTCACAGTAAAGGAAAATGCCAAGGTGAATGTAAAAGTATAAATGGAAAAATTACTAGAAAAAATACACAGTAGGAGTTGCACGCTCCTGAAAAATCACCTAAGATTTATTTACTAACCAGTTGTTTCTGCAGTAAAAGAAATTTCCTATTGACAAGAGGTTTTTTTTCAACTGCTGCCAAGCACAAATCAAGGGATGTTTACTTTGGTGCCTTTGTCTGACAGAGAAGGATTGTTTCTGGCAAGTACTTTATTTTGCATTAAGAAATCAGTCAAAACAAACAAGAATGTGAAAATTACATTTTAAATGTCATTTAAAGCCACCATGTGGCGTCTCAAACATTAAAGGACACAGTGAGGGCAGATGTGGTTGGTTTGACAAAAGCATATTCATAAGGATGGCAGTATATTTGCTTCTTTTAAGTTCCTGATGTGAGTGAAACTTTTCTGGATCTGTGGATCTATTATTTTTTGCTCGGTGAATACAGCTCAGTCTTTACAATGGACAATGAGTGTTTCCCCCTGTCCCCAGTACGGACATCCCAACTAGTAATGTGCTTGTGCAAAATATATTGATAGATACCTTATTTGCACAGAAGTGACGATCAACTCCTATTTCCACCATTGAATACTGGAAGGAATAGAGAAAAGGAAAAACTGCAGATCAAAGCAGTGCTGTTAGTATATTTAAAATCGTTTTGAGTTAACAATTTATCTGCTGTATGTCACGAACAGTAAGTTAAAAATACTTCAGGTATATAATCTTTTCTTTCATCTTTACGTAGTCCTTTTAACATACGGCTGTTGAAAGAGACTTTCATGAGTATTTTTTTTCTTCCAGTTGCTTTGTTGTACGCCTTTGCCTTTGAATTCCCCAAGCTGACAAAAGCTTCAGTAGTTCAGTGCACCAGAAGCTCCTGCTGTTAGTCCCACTACAGCACCTTAATTGCAAACCAGAGATGATAGCTCATGTTCAATGAGCAGAGATCTACCTGAGTAGGACCAGTGATCTATCTGAGCTCTGTTATAGCATGAAGTCTTTCAGGGAATACTGCAAGGTAACATGAAAAGAACAAAAATTAAAACTAGCATAACAAGAGTGCAGGTATTGGTACCAAAACCACTGCAGTCCCCGTCATTGCAGGACTCCCAAATGGAAACTGCTCTCCAGACCAGTGCAGGAAATACGGCTTCCTCGGGTGTGGAAAATGGTACGCTCCCTCCGCTCTCAGGTATGACACCACACCAAGCTGTGCCTTCCGGTAGTACGTGACGTGCCTGAAGTCGTTGATGGGGTTTTGTCCTTTCTTTTCTCTGGGTGGGGGGGATGAATGTATTGGATGCCTGCTACATTTACAGGTGAAAATGAAAACCCACCAGCATTCGGGCAACAAAGATGGTGAAGGGTCTAGAGGGTTCAAGAAGCACCTGGACAATGCTCTCAGTCATCTGCTACGATTGGGCTGGTCCTGTGTGGAGCCAGGAGTAGGACTCGATCCTTATGGGTCCCTTCCAGCTTGGGATATTCTGTGATTCTATGATACTGTGCTGTTAAAACATAAACATAACATATAAGATTATGAGAATGTTAAAGACGACAAAGAACTGCATCTTGCAGCTGCAGCAGCAAGTGCTGAAGGATGAAGGCAGTGGGTGGGAAGGTACCTTCCCAGAGCAGCTTGCTAGATCCCAGAAGGAGGCGTGAGGGAGGGTCTGCCTCCCACCTGGGTGAGTCTTGCTCAGGGAAACTTCCACGGTGCTGGACAAGGGATGCCAGCAAACTGGTTTTGGATAAACTTCCAGTTAGCATTAATCATTGGGGTGCATGAATGGTAAATCTGGAAATCCAACACTCAGGGCAGTATTTTAAGGAAGGCAGCAGAGAGTAGCAGGAAGGTAAAGCGTAGATTGCTGAGGGGTCCTGCTGTATGAGCACAGACCCATCATGACTCACAGAGGTTTCCCAAGCATGGATGGCTGCCTCCCCACCTGCGTCAGGCAGCTGCAGCCCAAGGAGAGACGACACAGGTATGATCGGCCAAAGGCAGGTCTTTGCCCACCAGCATGGGGCAACCTCTGAGCCAGCAGCGACGGAGAACAGTAAGTACAAAAGCTGCAGCATCAGGCAGCAACGCACACATACGAATGCTGCAATGCAAAAGGATGCAACTTAGAATCAGTGACTTGTACCATACGATCTAAGGCAGTTAATTGGCAAATGCAGTGCTGCGGCTGCACAATCCTCTCTGAAAGCTTCTCCTCTGCCCAGTCTCGTGGGATCTGTGTTACCCAGGCATTCCTCTTCCATGACCCAATCCCACACAAGAGCTGGACCGTACTGACAATGGGGACCCATGTATACAGTAAATAGTTTTCCCTCTGCTGCCAGCTTTCACCTCGTGCTGTCTGGCCAGCTCACCCTGAAACTGCAAGAAGAAACAGAAAAGAGATGGAGACAGATTTGGGTCCTGTGAGTCTTCACAAGTGAGTCTTCCAGCAACGAGGATGCAATTGTTCCTTGTTGAGCACTGCTTTTATCTTTCTAAATTACTTTACTGAATTGCTTTTACTGGATATGCCCGCATGCTCTGCCGCTTCTCCTGGTAAAATGGCCGTGTGCATTGGTCACCAGTATTGAAAGTCCATAGTGGGATCTAGAAAAGGGTTGGAGATAAATATCGCCCTTGATGGGAAGAATCCCTCAGGATCAGCATTTCCTTCTGGAATATTTGATTTCAGGCTTTGCACAGTCTACTACATTAGATAAGTCTGTAGTTGGCCTCCAGCAGTCTTTCCTTTGATGAGATCCTTTCTTGCTTCAAATTTATTGTCTAGTACAGTGCCCCTCTTTTAAGACTGGTATCCCTTGCCATCTTTTTTTTAAACTCAAAATCAGGAGTTCCATAAAAGGCAGGAAATTCAGTCTTGTAGACACCAGATGAGCCCTGAATCTTCATAGTAATCTCCCCGTAGGGCCTGACCACACGTGAATAAGGATGGTTTTCCTTTCATTGGATCTGTTTTGGAGAGAAGTGTGGTTTACATTATAACCTTCCTGTCAGTGAGGTGACTCTGAAATCTTATTTGCCTTGACTGGAAGGATTTAAACTGAGGATTATATCCTTCTGGCTCTAAGTCAGGAAAATATTCACGTGTGTGTTGCTATAAGAAAGGTGATCTTAGCACGCGCTACTGTCAGGCATATGTTTAGGAAATTTATTTTTAGGGAGAGGTGAATGTAAGCAGCAGCTTAAGACCAGTCTTGAACTGGGACACAGTAGATAACTGTAATCTGGCCAGATTTCCCTACTGGCGTCTAGTTTATCTAAGCCATTTGAACCACTAGTAGAAGGAAAAAACCCCACAATACTAAAACCTTGCTAGCGGTGGTGTCTGTACATACTGCAAATGTGTCCTCTGTTGCCTTTTGATAGTGTTTGTATGCTGAACTGTTAATTACAGCCTTGTTTAATCTTGAAATAGTAATTACAGTTTGGTGCAATCTAACTCTTTTAACTGATTTTTTTATTTGTATTTTTATTTTACTAAACACTGTGATGTTGCATAAGCTTTTCATTAGTACTAGTCGCTGTTGACATCACAATTAGCGAGTAAACTTAGCACAATACACTAATGTGCAAATAGAGTGCTTCTTAATGAGTCTTTGGGGGATTTTTTTTAGATCATCCCTTTTCTCCCCCTTAAGACTCCAGCAGCAATACGAAGCATCTTCACCGTCCGCAGGTGCTAACTGCCATCATGCATTCTCACAGCTCTCTGCTGCGCTTCTGCAGCGGCACAATACAGTCTTCACGGTTCGAGTAATAAAACGATTAAGTAAGCTGTCATAATATAATGATAAGGTAAATCTATCCACCTGACCGCAGTCGTTTCCCTTTTGCAATTCATCATCAAATTTTTATATGGAACGTGTGAAAACAAAATGCTTTTGACAATAGATAAGAGTTGATCCTGGAGTCCTTTATTAATGTGGATGACGGTAACAGAAGAGGTGTAAATCATTGATATACTGCTGCTCATCACGGAGATCTTTAAAGACAGTAATAGACACATCTAGAGCACTAAGCATTGTCTAATTCAGCTCAGACAGAAATCAGCCCATAGATTTCTGTGACATTCTGTCTTAGGTGCTTGGAATGAAAATGACAGAGAATGAGGAGCTGAACAAAAGGCGGTTACCTGACCTCTCCGAGTCCTGAAAGCCTGTAGATTGCAGGTTATTATAGTGCCTAAGTGATAGGGATATTTTTGACAAAAACTTTCTTTTACCTCACTGAAGAGTCGCAGATCAAAAAGCAGGGGCTGGAGGACAGGGGATAAAAGGCGATTTAGCCTGTCTGCTTCACTTTATTTTTACATCTTTGCTTTTTTCAAAATGGGTTCTAATTGTTTCTTGAAATGCTCCTGCCTCTAGTTCAATACTTTTGAATTCAGTTTATTTTTAAGAATTTAGTTTGGTTCTTTCAACAGCAAACTCCTGGGATAAAAACGATGTAAGATTCAACAGTGGCTTTTTCTATCTAGAACATATGATCAGTATAATTCTTAAACCAAGAATGTATTTTCCTTTCTAACACAAATAAGAGAATAATAAACAGGAAAAACACATCAAGCTAAAAGCGAATAAGAAAGGCAATTTGAGGTGGGTGTCGTTCTGTGTTTGCAGCTCCCTCAGGAGTGAAGAAGATTCATGTTACCAACAGAACATTATGGTCCCATTTTAATGCAACATTTATAGCAGTTATCACAAATATTTATGAATACTGATTATGTGGATTGGTTCAATGAAAAAATACGGGATTCAAAGGTACAGATACTACTGAAATAAATCACAGTTTGCCTGAAGTACATGCATATGTCATTTGAAAGTACTGACTGCAAGATTCCAGTTGTTAGGCAAGTTTCTGAGCTCTGTGGCATCTTTGGAGCTGCAGAAGCGTAACTGAGATGAGGTTACGGGTTCTTTTCAGCTCCGGGGAGAAAGCCACTGCTGCCGCTAACTTCATTTTATTTCATCAGCTTCAGTTTCTTTGTGATGCCGATATTCCTCATCCCCTGGCCACCTTCTCAGGAGCCAGGCCGATCCTGCCTGCACGCAGAACACGTGCATGGGTTTTCAGGGCCATTAACTATTCAGTGTAAACTGCCAGATGAAAAAACTTGTATGGATGCACCCTCCAAGAAGTCTGAACCATTCCCAGACACTCTTCCAAGATGGATTAATTTAGATGCAACTTCATCTGGCATTTCATATTCCCAGTTCTCCTACCTTTATTTTTGTTTAAATTACTACTGTCTTTTAAAAATCCTACTGAAATAAATCATATCGCAGAGAATCCAAAGCCAGCAGATACTTTTGCAGTTACAGAGATAGGACTCACAGGAGCACCTGAACTCTCCAGGGAGAGGCAGTGCTTGATGAAAGAGCCGGAACAGAAACATTCCTACCCAAGGAAAGGACTATTAGGAGAAACCGGGGGTGTTATCTTGCAGACCTGTGTAAGAAGATGGAATCAAACTCACATAAACACCTGATGGAAAAAAAACACCCACACAAAGGAGATGCTACTGGTAGGCATGAATTTGAACAGCGGTTATCTGCAGAGCTAACAAAAGCCTGTTTCTCAAATGGAATAGAGGAAATGTTTCCTATAAAGTCCACAGAAAAATCTGTGCAATTAGCTTCTCTGCACAGATGCTACTCAATTGAATTCAAATTAGGGAGTAACAACTCCTGTGCTTGCTAGGATTCATCTGCATAAGATTCAAATGCAGATGATCAAACAGCAGCATGGTTTATCTGTTAGATGTATGGAAAGAACTGAGCCTGGGCCTCCAGTGGCTTTGAGCCACTTAATGCAACATGGTACTTCTGCCCTCTTTGATCACTTCATCTTTTTTTCATTTTTTTAAGATTTATTTTTGTGTCTTGAGCAAGGCACACTTCTCATTCATAAGGGCGATTGCTCAAATCCCGAGTTTTCCTTTATTTCTGATTTCATCGTGTGAATGGTTTACTCAGCTCCTTCCCACTCTGGATGAAGAGGGGCAGCGTTCACTCTCCCGCTGCCTACGCCAGCTGGCATTTGACCACCCCATGAGCCAAGCCTTTAACTCTCCCCTCCTGCTCTGCTCCCAACTTGCCAGTCTCAGAAATGGCCAAGCATCTTCCACAAGGAGGTGAGCCACTCTGATTCCAACTCACTGGACAACTCACAAGATTTTGCCTCGAAACAATTCTGGGTAGAGAAAGGAGTGAGTGTATTCGTGTTGCAAAGTGTTCTTTCTAGGATATCTGCAGAAAGTACTTTTCAAATGTTGTAAGTCTAAAGCTTTGTTTCTGAAGTGTAGAAAAGAACCATGTTTTCCCCCTAAGTATTTGATTCTCTGTGTAAAAAAGACTGCTTCCTTTTTTTAGTATTCTTAATGGACAAATACCTTTTCCTCCTGATAATGGTTAATTGTAAGTAGAACTTCCTAGTGCATTGGAGAAGATGAGAAAACAGATGTTAGTCACACTCTTTAAAGCATTATTGGAAGGTAGTTGGGTACTGTGGTGATGGCTGCAGTATAAAAATCTACACAGAATAGAAACTAGCAACCAAGAAGCTTTCGAGCCGAAATGAAAATAGGATTAAATTGTCCAGCTGTGCAGCACTGGTATTCTATTTTCTTGTACATAATCTGATAGGCTTCACATTATTCTCTAGAATCCTTCACTGGGCCAAAGTAATTCTTAGTGTAACTCCATTGACTTTAATAGACTTGTACAAGAGCTTAGTTTGGTCTATTGTATGTCAGATGTTTTATGCATGCAGCGTCAATCCTAGGAGAAGATTACTTAAGGATAAAAATGTTATCTACATTTCAAGACATGGTCCATCTTGCAATTGAGACCCAAGAGAGCAAAATAAAAATCTCAACAAATTAAGAATTGGCCATCGCCCAGGAAAAGAAGTTAAAATGCTTTTTTAAAATAGTAATTTTTTTCCATAGTCCCCTGAGAAACACTTTTATGATGTTGGAGGGAAAGATGTTTTGCGGGGTTTTTTTTTTTGTTTATCCTATATTTAATTCATTTCTATCTTCATGATTAAAAAGCTTCAGTCAGCTACAGAGACTAATTAGGCTATGCTATAACAAGGATTACTGAACTGTAATTATTATTTATTCAAATCAGTGGAAGAATTACTGAGGCTTACGTTAAAGACAATAGAAGCTAATGGAGGAAGAAGCAAAGGAGGCCAGTTGTGATTTCAACTGCATGTTGTCAACCACCCCAGCAGTACAAAAGCAGTCATCTGACTGGTACCCTGAAATAGGGGCCTGCTGATTTTTGCTCGTGAGTCATTCATTTCAACCACATTTTTAAATGCAAACTCTTTTTAAAGAAATATCCTTGGGAAAAAATTGTATGAGTGGTATGAACACTAGTATTACTAGCTGGTTGATGAAAGCAGGCGCCAGGAAAAAGCTATAGAGATATATTTGCCTGGTATTTTCACTGGATTTAAAATGGGGGGGGTGTGTGTGTGTGTGCCTCATTTTCTGAAAGACTCCAGACTGTTGGATTGCCACAAATGCCCATGGCTTTTCATCTGCAGTTTTAACCCACCAGTTATTTCCAAGCTGCACTTCTGCACTCCAGCTAACGAACTCGTCAGGGCTGGTGCAATCTACAGGCAAATTACAGTAGAGTACTGGGTTTTAGTCTAGGTAAAGATCCTGATCTAGAAACAAATAGTTGATGCAGAACATCAATATTAACAGCCCAGATTTGTCTTGCTCTGATCTAGAATGAAATTATTTAGTTTAGCTTTGATTTAGTCTAACAAAAAGGTTTTGAATCTGGTCAGTCAAAACAATATTTCCATTTTACCCTGTTGGGTAAAACTTGAGATTTAGTGGAAACTGTCTTTGCATTTAGTTGTGCTTTCTGGAAATGGGACCCAATACCACTTAGGACTTCAAGTGCTGGCAATGTAAAGAGACGAGGCTGGACTTTGAAACAGCAGCCACTTCAACCTCTCATTCCTTTTCTAGTCCCTCCCCGCTCTCCAAAGTCCTGGCTACCAGGCTTGTGTGTTTCCTCCTGTTCCCCCAAACTTGGGGGAGGTAAGGAAGGCAGGGCACAGGGGAGGAGGTTATTTTCCAGCAGATATGTCCCCCTGTGCGGCTGTGGGAGCCAACAACAGATGTGAATTTGTCATTTGAACAATGCATGTGTCTTGCCAAGGGATCATCAATGTGTAAAATCACCTTATAGAGATTTTTTTTTTCTCCTTTTGATACAGAAGAGACATCCTTGTTTTCCTCTTTCGCCACCTCAAGGGCACGTGGCAGGGCACGGTCACAGCCTGGGAGGGTATCACAAAAGACCTGAGGGGCAGGCACGGCTTGGGCACGAATGCCTGGATAAAGGTTCAGCTTGTAGGGCCCGGAAGTCTCCTGCACTCCTGCAAATGTGAAAGGTGTCGCTTGCCACAGGGATCCATGAGCTAAACCCTTTTAATGAAAGCACAGCTGTCGCTTTTGGGCTAGTGAAACCTTGGGGCTCCAGCAGTACTGCTGGTCTGCATCATCGCCGCTATCAGAGTTGAGAGATGAATCTGTTCACCTTTACCTCCACAAATGTGTGTCCACATGGTCCATTTTCGGAACTATGCAGTGTCTTCAACACTAGCTTAACGATCCATCGTATTTCTTTACTCCCAGCAGTGCATCACCTTCAGCTCAAACCTGAAGATCCAGGTGATAAAAGTTATCATCCAGATGGATGGTATGTATTGAAAACACAATTTCATATTGTTAGCTTCATATAATGTGTCTGATTTTTTGTGTCTGAGTTCTGAAATGCTGCAACAAATATGCAGTTTTGCCACATAATCTTCTTATTTGTTTTCTAAACCTTTCATTCAGATTTATGCAGATGTTCAGTCTGCAGCTATGCAAAATTTCAGATGGTTGTAGACATAGAAAACATGATCACAAGTGTTTACATAAGCAAAATCCCTCAGCAATGCTGACTTGAAAACCTGAGCTGACTGTCCCTGCTTCATCTCTGCATAGTTGGCTGATTAGCATTTGGTTTTTCACTTACCTCTTCAAAGTACAGCAAGTGTACAGCTTGGTTTTTCTGAAGCATTGAGGAGTTTATACACAGTAGCTGAAATGGAACTTCCGATGCCATCGCACCGATCCCATCTGTCCTTGAGCCTGCGTAAAAAGAAAGTGCTGATACACACTCCCAAGCTCAGAAAAATGCTCCCGGGTCCTACTGGCAGACATTGCTCTGTTTCGACCACTGCTGTTATAAAAGCCCCTTGGAGCAAAGACATCCCTTTTATTTTTGTGTGATACTTAGCATCGTAATGTCCCACTCTGTGACTAGGACCCTGAGATGCAACGGGAATAGAAATAATGTCATAATAAAGGCACTTGGAAAATTCTGCTCAGCTGGCTTTCTCTTGCAGGAATTTGGCTTTGTTCTTAATGAGGTCATGTGAAAGGAGCATTTATTTATTTATTCATTATTTTTGCATATGTACAAAAGGGTTCTGGAAGTGCACCCTCAGCACCTTTTACACAGCTTCAAATTATAAAAATAACACTAAACCAAAGTGCAGAGCAGTCACTCAAAATAAGTAGTTAAAAATACACTTGGCAAATGAAAATCTGGAATCACATTTCTATACCAGTGAGATTCTGTCCCCATCACAGCCCTTCTCAGGGGAAAATGAGGGTCTTTATACTGAACCCGCAGAGTCAACAGATATGAGTTCTTTCAGACTGTGAGAACTTGATGACTTCCACAGCCTGAAAGCCAAATGTAAACTCTGTGGAAGAACTTGGGATTTCAAGTGACTTTCTTGGCACAGCAATGAGGGGTGGTATCAGTGTGTGTGAGATTCCCTAAATTGCTCTTCCGTGTTCCTGTCAGTAAGTTACATCTATTCTTCCAGCTATTTGTATCTCCAATATATCAAAATAAAAGGACAAGACTCACACTGGATATGAAATATTGAGATCGTTTTCCCATCAACAGCTGTGTATGAAAGTAAAGATACAGCAAAAACTATTGGGTCGTTACTAGCTTAGAGTCTCTCCTAGGCTAGAAATGATGGCTATCTGCTCCTGCTGCATTTCACAGTGCTTCTTTGGATTACAGTTATATGAAAAATCTAAATACTTCATGGAACTAGTTCTGCTGAAAGTATTAAAATCATCTTCTGGGTGATGTTCTTTATGAACACAGCATTGTACTCTGGAAAGATGTAATGGCTTAGTCATTCAGGCTGATTAGTTTTGTCAGGCACTGTAAATTGAGTGATCTTCGTTAGGCGTGGTACTTAGCTTTTTTTGGTTTTAAGTATGAACTATCTTTTAACCTTGTTTTGTTTTGTTTTGTTTTGTTTTGTTTTGTTTTAAATGCATCCACATCTGTCTCACTTACTGGTGTGATTTATCAAATGTCATGAGCTACCAAGGATGCACTCAGCCTGGATTTTGGAGGAGAGGCTCAGGCCAAGCCAAGCAGAGCTGTTGCTGATGCCAGAGACCCCACTGCATCCCCTCAAGGTCAACACCAGACAGCTGTGAGCACCACAGCTGGCATGGTACGGTATGGTACAGTACGGTATGGTATGGTATGATATGGTATGGTACAGTATGTAGGGCAAAGAGAGCTGGGCACACTTCACATGACCAAAACTCCCACACCTGGAACCTGCTCCGGTACCAAACCAGTGCCCAGAAAGGGCATTAGGTCCCATTTCAATGGTAAAAAGGGCGAGTCCAAAGTTTAAGGAATGGAGCTGAGGTTTTTACGAGATTTAATAGCTGGGTTTGCTATTCCTTCAGGAGAAAACCATATAAAGCAAAAAATGTCAAACTTCTTCAGCCATTCACAGTACCTTAACAAAGGTGAGATAACTTAAACATATAATGAGTTTCTGCTTGCCCTACTGAATTGTAGGGACTTACCCTTATTAACAAAATTATACCCAAAAAACAGTCGCTATAATTTAGGGGCTTTATATCTGTAATATGGGAATTATAATAATATTGCCATTTCTTGCAGTGGTGCCAAAAATGTTTAGCAGGCAGAGGAAATCTCTACATAATACTCTCAATGGAAAGATGTAAAATGAAAGCCTCCAGTGTGTATAAACTAATACAAAACTCTTCCAAAAGCCGGAGCACCTCTCCTCATCTGATGGCCAAGTCACAACTGAAGTAATTTCGTCTTCTTAAGTTCTGTTATTTCATTTGTGCACACTGGCAGCATTTCACATCAATTAGGTACTCATTTCAGCAGCTGTACCTTACCTAAACGTATACGAATGTACAGACTGCTTCTGTCAGATTTTTACAAAATTGGCTAGCTTGAGCCTTTCAGCAACAACATGGATACTCTGTATGGTTTCTGCCAGTTCTAGAAAAGGAATTTTCTGCTGACAAGCAACTAGCTTTCTGCTATTATTAAAATTATTCAACGGCATTTTTGCCATCTGTTACAACATGCACTTTTCTTAAATGCAACAAAATTCGACAATTAAAGAACAGCGCGAGGGAGAAAGGTTTCTACACAAGCAGAACTTACCTCAAAAAAAAACAACCCACCAGAAACTAGGCAGCCAGAACTGTAATCTCGTTTCATATATTGCCAAACTGCAATGTCTTTCACAGATAATTATGTCCCCAAATGACCTTACTGATGCAAAATCTTTTATTGGACTGCTTTCTTCCATCTGGAAACTTTACGAAATGCTGTAAGCTAGACCATTGTTCATGAATAAAAGGAAACCTGTCTTCTTCCAGCCACGGTATTCGTTTATATCTTCGTTTATTCCTTAAAAAGGAATTGTGGTCTAGTGAAATTTTAAAGAAATGGAGGTTAGCTGTTTGCTGGTAATTTCCTTTCTCTTTCTGCATAGTTATCTATCACAATTTAAAGATGTTTTCTTCCAGGTCTTTTGGCTTCACCATATTTATTTTTTGAAAGCTTTAGGTGAGGTTGACATGTTAATGCTTTTCCAATTAAGTGGGCATTGCTTTTATGTAATTTTTGTGGTTATAAAGTTAATTGTATCTCAATCCTTCTGTGAGTCACTCCAAATGCACCCCAGCAGGGATCACTCGTCATGTCAGCTGTAGAGCTGTAAGACCCCTATTTTTAGATAAGCCTACAAGGCTCTGTAGAGCAACCAATCTCAGCCAGACACTCAGTCAATTTCTGGCATTTATGTCACCTCCCCGGCGGAGTCTATGACCAGATCTCATATTTAAGTGGTGATTAGAAGAAACAAAGAAGCATTAGATAACATCTAGGATTTTTTAAGGAGCTTGTGTCTGCCTTGCCTACGCACCAGCCTTTGGAAGGATTGACTTCTCTGAGCCCTCATTAGGTCTGTCTGACTTCTCCACAGGTAACTGGCATTTCAGAAAGTACACCACAGACCTCACTGGAGCTTTTCGGAGTTTGTAGAGTCTTTGGCTGTTCCTAGACAAATAATGCCTTCAGGCTCAGAAGAAGATTGATTGCATGTCCTCAAGGCCGTTGGGTTGGCCGTGTCTTTATGACTCTTCGGCATCAGTTAACAGGCAGCTGCCCATAAGCTAAAGTTTTCTGGATTGAAACATCACATTGTACAGAAAAGATCTCCATAACCAGTTTGGTCAATCTAGAGTTCCTACGGACTATTACACAAAAGAGAAACTGTTCATGTCCAGACTACAGAGATTGCATTTTTCCATGCAGGAAAAAAAAAAAGAATCCTTTGGATCAAAGAAGAGGTTACATTTAACAGTATCCTGCAAGATACTCGTAATTAACAACCACAGAGCCCTGGGCCCAGAGGCAGCCTCTAGGCTAGATGTACTAAAGACATCTGCCACTACTGGAGGCTGCTAGGAGGCAGGTCAGAGCTAAGCTTAAGATATGCAATTTCCTAAACTGCAACTACAGTCAAAGATACTGGTTGATGCCAAGAGGGGGAAAAAACCCTGCACAGGAGTTATGTGATAGGAAACATGGTTTTTTATCCTCCCTTGTCTACATTTTTGTAAACAAGACTGTAACATGAGTTTTTTTCTCCCAATTCATGTTGACAAATTATGCTTCCTCTGACTACAGCATTACAAGTCTTTGAACACCGACTGGTGTTGCCAGAGAACAACAGCGTTATCTACAATGTCAGATGTTGCTACAACTCAGACTCTGATAACAGACGTTTAGGGATTTTGCAACCTTGTCTTGAGGGACATGCGTTACTTTCAGTTTTAAGCATCTTAAATCATTGGGGGGGGGATAGGAAACAAAGGGGCTTTAACATGAATGTTGCATTAAACCAATAACATGAGATTAAATCCAGCCAAACAGACTCCAAAGATCTAATAGAAGATAATTCTAGGAGGCAGAGGTCTGGAAAGAAGCAGCAGTGAAAGAAACAAACTAATGGCATTGAAAGCCTGTTTTGAGAGCAAACAGCCAGTTTGAGCTATTTTGCACAGAGCATGCCACAGGTTTGCTCTGCTCCTCAAAACTGAGCTTCTGGCTGAAATGGAAATGTGCATTTTGTGCACAAAAATAAAGCCAGCGTGCACTGAAAAATCTTTCTCCCCATCTCATGAAGACATCTCAAGTCTTGAGGCCTAGAGCGTTGGCAGTCATTAGGAGATAAAAAGAGGAGCGTCTCCAACACTAATTGGGCCTCTGCAAGTTCAGGCAGAATCGTCAAGGCGGGAGGTCAGGAGATCCCAACCATCCCAACAGGGCCCAAATGTCCCTCTGCGTTAGCTGAGAAAGGAGGCCCTCTCTCAACCTCTTTCTCCCAAGCATGCCCACCTGAGGGAGACCTAAGCACCAACATGCAACTGAGTCACCAAAGACGCACATCGTCGGTAGTGCACCTGCCTTCTCAGTCGGAAGGCAACCAGGGGAAAAAAAGAAAAAGAATCAGGACTTAAAAGGCTGCAGGAAAACCTAGAGACCTGTTCAATCTGATAAAAATTATCTGTGTGGGTGGAATGACCAACATGAAGTGCCTGTGTGAATGTCTGAATAATGTTGTTTCCAGATCTCGTATCTCGGAGGAAATGTTTAGTTACGACTGGCAGCTTTGCCCCTGCGTAGTCCTCCAAAATAAAAAAAAGTACAAGCTGCAGACTAACGCAGATGAAATTATATCTCTTGCCTTTATATTTTCTGGGTATTTTCCATCAAGAATTTTATACATTCTTATGTGTATACTGTATCTGCATAATTCCCAGTTGGATGGCTAGGTCCTCATAAAGGCAGCGCTAACTTCGGCAGCCCTGAACCTCATCATAAGAACCTTGTTACATTGCCCTAGTAATTACCTGGTGCAATTAATACTGACTGCATGTGCTAGGTTGGATTCCAACGTGCTGCATTGAAATGATGACAGAAAGCCACAGATATGAGAAAATACCAAGAGCTGAAGTTAACGTTCTCTATCGTTGGACGAGAATAGCAGTTTCCAGCATTTTTACCATGACTGAACAGAAAAAAGGTGGCGTGGTATCCAACCACATCAACCTGCTTCTGCTCCAGCAGATCTCATCTTCCTTGCTTTTATGTCACATTTTTCTATTTCACATATTTTTGTTCTCAGCTTTTTAACAATATTGGCTAATGTATTAAGAAATTGCTGTTACTGGTTTCACAATTACTTTTGCTAAAAACATATGAATAGTTATTCCCATGTTTATGTTATTGTTATTACATCTTAACCTTGCACTTGATCGCTAACCAAAAACAATTCTAGTAACCCAAACACTCTAAGAACATACCACATCACTGTTTTCCTCTCTTATCAACAAATATGACATTAAAACCTTGTGGGTTAAGGCAATAACTTCTGCATGTGCACATACATCTGGACTCAATTGTGTGAAACAAATGTTTTAGACCTAAATATTCTTTGTGCTTGCATCGCAGTGCTGGCCAAAGGGCAGGCTATAGATTTTCTTGGGGTAAGACAGACTTCTTCTGAGCTGTTGTGGGAAACAGCAACCTTAACCTTGGTGGGGCAGGGGAATGGGAGCAGCAGGAGCAATATTTTGCCAGCCATCCCAAGAATCCAATTAGTGTCGAGATTTGGACCAGATTAATAGTTGGAAGGCATCTAGTTCAGCATTTATTCTGGGTTAGATCCAGCAGTCAAGCCAATCGATCATAGAATTAGACCTAAGTGTTGTCTAGGCAAGGGGTTTGAGCACTTAGCTGGTAAAATGTGTTGTTCTCTTAAGGATGTCACAGGTTCCTCTCTCTCCTCCAGGGGTTTTGTTTTGGTGGGTTTTTTTCTAAGCATGAAAAACACCGAAACAAAAAAAAACAAACAAACAAACATACGACATACTGTAACCAATATATAAATCAGTATACTTCATTGTTACCGCAGGAATGAAGATTTGGAAATTTGTTTTCCACCACCTTGCGGTCTGTCTTGCATTTTGATCTAAGGTAAGGCGGCCTTCCCTTGAAGCAGACACCATCAGAGAGTGTTGTGTCCAACAGCCTGTTTGGTTTTTGTCCAGCTATAACAATAGAGAGACCTGACGGAATGGAAACATTTCTTTGCTGATGGTTGACACCTGTTTTGTAGAGCTGGAAACAGATGCAAAGCAGAGGTAGAAAGCACGCCAGGAAGTTCGACCCTGAGTAATCCTGGGGCCATGAAAAGCCCTGAGCGTCCCTGTGCAGGTTAGATGGCTCCAAAGACCATGGGCTCCTTCTACACCCCACTTGTCAGGGCAACAAAGTCATCTCTGAACCTCCTTTGTCTCACCTCCACGACCCTGGTGAAGGAACACACAGTGAGAAACAGGCTTCCTCTCCTTTGCTTCTGCAATGCCTTCAGCATCTATTGCAACATGGGTGAGTCTAGCCCAAAGAGACACAGCAGAGGGTGTCACAAAGTGACTAAGAACTGGTGCATGGATTCATTAGTTTTGCCTCTATTTTTACGGGTTTGTTTTGGATTTTTTTCTGCTGCACGTGAAGCTCCCTCAGACATGCCCCTTATCACAAAGAAAGACTCTGCATAATTAATTCTCAATATAATGGTCCCACTTCATAATTAATTTATTCATTCTCTTGCTATATAACTGTTTCTCTACTTAACTGGCTGACTTTGGTAATAGTTCTCTGCATAATTGATTCATATTGCTGTTGATTCTCCAACATACGATTTAATACCAGAAATGATTTGCTGTATAACTGCTTCATTGCTTAACTCATTATCTACACAATTGCTTGGTATCATAATTGATTCACTGCTCAACTGTCTCACAGGATAACGAACAGCGAGTAACGGCCATTCACTTTTCACCTCCATTTCCCTTCCCTACATCAGCCTCTTCCTTTCTTTACTGACACCCGTTTTACCCTCTCAGCCCATTTCCAAATGTCAGTGCTATCACCAGTCCCCTGATCCTTACTCTGATGCCCCCAGCCCCCATAAGAGTACTTCCCCATCCCTCTCCCAGCTGCATCACACAGAGTCCACAGAGCTTCAGCTCCGTATCGCTCGTACATTCACAATGCAGCCTCACTCCATTTTTTTACACCTTTATGTTCATCCCTTCTGTCCTCCTTTCACTTCTCAGGTTCACATCTGTCCCCTCCATGGGGATGAAGCTACTGCCTACTGACTCTTGTAATCTTCCTTTCACACATTTATGCCTGGAAGATGGCCCTGGACTACTGCAGAAAGCCTCTACTCTGCCTCCTCCTTGAAATCTTCCCTCAAACACACACTTTGCACTGCATACAATGCCCGCTATGCCAGAGGCCACTACAATATTACTATCGCTCATATGACAGTGGTAAAACTGCTGGCAACACACCCAGATTGCTTATGCATCCTCGCACGTACCATCACACTGCTCCCGATCCCAATTCTCTTCACAATGTATTATGTCCTTCTTAAAAAGCACACGTAGACTGGTGACTTTATCTTGTGTATTTGCACTGCCCTGCCTGAGATATCTGGGAAAAAAATGTAAATAATAAATGCATTTCCAGAAAGTTAAAAAGGCAGTGCACAACTATCCTTAGCTTCTTTCCTTCCTGTAGAGGTGACCCCAAAACTCCAAACTACTCCTCCCCTATTCGCTTGCTTGGGAATTATATTTTGTTCTGAATTTTCCGTCAGTATGAGCCAGATCTCCAGGGAGCAATTAAAAAGCAGCAAGGAAAATCCTGCCCGACAATCCCACTGCAGGACTCCTTTAGGAAAGAAGTAAGGCCAGCACTGTGGGGGCATGAAATTCTTATTTGCAACTTAAGTGCTTCCCTATGTGTAAAGATGAAGAGAAAATAAGTAACTCTTACGGACAATCTCCTCCCTTACTTCTGTCATCCTGCATACAGCAATCAGGAGCAGCTGCTGCTGCCCTTCTGTGCCATGAGAACGATTCCTCCTGCCTTTATTTAGTCAAAGGTGGCAAATACATCAGCATTTTGTATACAAGGTCATTCTTGGGCTGGCGGGAAGGGATACTGGCCCAAATTGTTCTCCATTGTAAGGCACTCAGTTTTGATAGCTTTAATCACAGATGGTATGATCTGTTCGTTCTACAGGTAAAACATGTCTGATGAGAACACAGCAAGATTTAATATGCTGCTATAAATGCCATTTCTCATTGCTGCCAACCATAGCACTTGGATAAATATTGTACCTCCTTCTTTCAAGAAATCACAGTAGGGTCATTTCTGGCAATTGAATCAGCTTCCACAGGGGCACATTCTGCTGGTGCTTTCTGCAAGGAGCTTGGTACATGACCCCGTTTTAAGATTCCTGAAATGACTGTTTAGCAACTTAGGGGATCAGGTCAATTGGTTTAAACCTTGTCTGGGTCCCAAGACTGAACTGGAGTGGCACTGGCAGCCAGCACTATTAGCAGTTACTGCCATCTATGGGTAGGATCATTTTGGCTTTATTCCTCAGCGATCATTTCTTCGTTACAAATAATACACCTGTTCTCATAAAGAAACAAATACAATGAAAGAAATGACACAGACATCATTGATTTCTCCACTAAAAAGAAAAAAAACAGCAGAGGAAGGACTTCACCTACACACCCACCGGAGCAGAATGGGAGAAGATTTTGAACATTTCAAATTATTACCTGCCATAGGCGGGGAAAGCAGCACAGTGCTTTGTTTGCCACCTTCAGTACGTTGTGAGCCGCCTTTCCCGTAAAGCCACGGAGGCACACTTGTCCCTGATACAACAGCACTGAAATTACTACAAACGCACCTTACCATTTGTGTATTCATTTGAATGCTGTTATAGCCTTTTGTGTTTGTTTTTTTTTAATCAAAGTGGGTAAGCATTCATGCACTGGTGACTCTCATTCTTTTCCAGCCCTTTTTAGCTTTCACCATTTAGAATTAAGAGCAGTTTGGGGTATTCATCACCCCTGACAGCTGTTAATCCCCCTCAACTCTATACAGTCACTGTGTTAAAACATTTGAAGTAAGTAACAGGACTATTCGATGCTATTTTGGATTGCACCTGAGGTCCTTTCAGCTCATTAGTGTTCCTCTGACAGTGGGCTTGAGGGGGAAAGTGTAAAACCTCTATAGTGGAAAATTAATGCAAGGGTGCAGGAACCAGTCCCTTGCTATTATAGGTAACTGCATCGTAAAATCCCTTTCACAAGCCAACCCATCCATTTAAACCCCGATTTCAGTTTTTGATCCCTCCTGATGCCTGTCAGGAAGCTTTCCAAGAGGACTGTTCTGTTGAGTTAAAAACCTTTTAATTTCCAGTCTACATTTGTTTATGGCCACTTTAAACCAAATGTTCCTTTATCAGTAATGTTCTTCCACATAAACAGCTGTTCTTTTTTCTTTTTCGGCCTGTTTTTACACTCCTATTTTGTTTACAGATGGAAGCAAGATCCCCTCTCAAGCTTTGTTTGCTAAGCTAAACAAGCCAATCTCTTTTTAATCACCTGTGACAGAAAAGACTGACTTCTTCAGTCCCCTTAATTATCCTGTTGACACTAGGATGCTGGTTCGAATCTGAATTCATCTTTCCTGTATGGGAGTGACCAGAACTGTAGTTTGTATTTGAAATGACATTTTACTCAAGGGTCAGTGAAACTTTCCATATGAACCACTGAAAATACCCTGCCCGATCTACCCTGGGGTTACGTTTGCTTTCCTTGCAGCCATGGCACACTGGTGGGTCAGTGATACTTGTCAGAGTTTATTTTACCCTCCCCTTTAGTTTTCACCTAAAAGTACAGCAGATATTAGTCCTTATTTTGCACTTTGCATTACTTGACCATTTCTGTCACCCCAGTATGTAAGGTCGCCCACTATTTCTTAATCCTCCTCTGCAGATTGCAAAGTGACAACCAAGGGGCCTTTAAAGCATTAAGCCAAGCACTAAGCAACCTAGAATCATGAGATAGCGGAAAGTTGTTCATCCTGTCCTTTCCTGGCTTGCAACTATACTGCTCATACCTCTTTGTGCAGGAATTAGTCCCCGACGCCCAGTTAGCAAAACGGATAGCTCTGAAGCTCCTGCAGCCTACTGAAGCTGCCTCCAGAGCTCAGTGAATCTGCCTGTTGGTTAGTGCATGTCCAACAACCTTCAACATGGAGAAAGTTGAAACAGAGGATCTGGAAGATGACACTGGAAAGGGAACAAAACGAAGGAGGTGAGCTCTGGCACAAAGCCAGCCAGCCAGTCGCACCCGGAGAGCGCTGTGGCTAGCGGTAGCGGCTTTGCCTCCTTAGGAGAAGATGAAAACAGGCACTGTGTGATAGCCAGACCCAGAACGGGCTGACTCCAGTTGCAACCGCAGCCTCCATCTGTACAGCACTTCCGGCAAACATTATCTGCCAACGTATCCAGGTGCAGAAACCAACTGCAGAATGCAAACTGGCAGGTGACATAAAGGGAGATACTTCACTAGCCACAGTTTTGCCTTTTGATTGCCATAGCAAGCGCAGGGCTATGAAAGGGATTGTTGAAGAAAGAGTATCAAAGAAAACACACTGCACCAGTTTCTGGATCATCTGCAGATGAAAAGACAACCGCCTGCAGACTCATGAATGTCAGGAATTACGCTGTGCTAATGCCAGGCAACGTGTGTGCGACGGCCAAGCAGATACAACGCACATTAGCCAACTTTCCGCTTTTACGTATAGTGAAACAAACAGGGCTGCATGGGCGAGCCCACCCATGTCCCTGACCTTGGACAGCGCAAGTGGCCCGAGAAATGGCTGTTCACGTCGGGTCAGTCTGTGCATGCAATCATATTGTTCTGATACCCTGAAGTACCGTTTATAGTTTATTTTGTGATAACAGCGATGGCTTCTACCGTTCTGCTTTATCACCATGGCACGCGGGGGGAACTGCTGGTACAGGCGCCGGCCTCCTGTGCGTGCGCTGTCCCAGCCGCCGCGGCGCTGCCGCGTGCCACGGTGGTTCACCGACCTTTGTGTCTGTACAGATACATCCGAATCATTCCGTCTTCATACTGAGTTACCGTAATTACTGATTCTGGGCAGGAGAGGAAAAGGTGCTGCAGGGTTTTGGGGAACGTGAATGCAGCAGGAAGAAAAAAACAGACTTGCTCTGCAGTAAGTGCTGCCTGGAGGAAACGGCAGTGGGGAGAACCGCTTTCTCCTCTCATTAACTCCCTACAAACACCCGAGTACACTTGTTTCAGGCACAGCGCAGGCAGGGGAACAGCGCGCCGGCATCCTCAGCAGAACCGCAAGCAGAGGCGACCTGACCCACTCTAACGGTAACAGCAACTATTTACTGATTAAAGCGCCACGTTCTTAGATCCCTCGAGTTGCCTCATGCTGCAGATTACCTGCTTAATAACGTGACACGGCCTGGGAGCTCTGACACCCGCCATCTCGCAAGGTTTGTCCTTTACCCAAGGCCTGCCCCCGCCCAGAGGCAGGCAGACCGTACTCAGGAAGGGGTCCCAGGTCCCAGGTCGGACAGGAGGCCCCGGATCGTGCCCGCCCTGCAGCACCAGCACAAATCCCTCTCCCAAATTACCCTTTTTTTCACTTAAATAAAGGACGGCAATAGCAGGGCCGCCACCGCGCGACGCCTGACAGAGCCTGTGCCAGTAGCGGCTAACTCCCAGCACGGCAGGGCAGCGGCTCATGGGCGCCAGGGGATGCCGGTACCGCCGTAGGCCCCGGGAGGACACCGGGGAACTGGGGAGCCTGAGTCTCCGCCGGGCCGGGCCTCGCAGGGCACGGCCTCACAGCCGCCCGGCCGGCCGGCCCGCCCGCGCCACTCATTTCGCCGTGGCCGCTGCGTGAACCATAAAATCAACCGCCGTCGGTCGCGGCGCCTCTTGCGTGTTTTGCCACGTGCCGGAGGCGGAAGTGAGCCGCCACGGGCGGTGCGTGCTCAGCGATGGCATTCCCGTAGCGGCGGCAGCGGCGGCGGCTTCCCTCCTTCCCCTTCCCCCCCCTTTCTGTCGATCGGGACCGGGTGGTGCGGGAATGGCCAGGGGCCAGGCGGCCGCGGCCACGGCTGTGAGCGGCGGGAGACGGGCGCTGCTGCTGCTGCGG
>VWZZ01001468.1:596046-618814 GCA_013399095.1 Psophia crepitans | reverse complement strand
GTGTGTGTGCGGTGCGTGAGCCCGGGAGTCCGGCGGCGTGTGGGTTCCCGCGCCCCCTGGGGAGGCAGCGGCCTGCCGGGGGTTGGGAGCTGCCCGGAGGGGTGATCGTTAGGGCTCTCCCTGACTGAACCGGTTGTCCTTTATCGATCCCGAAGTAAGGCAGCCGCGCCTTCTGCCCCAGCGCTCTAAATCACAGCGTCTGCGAGGCCGGAGAGCTCTCCCTCGCGGTGATTTACCTCATGTCCCGCCCGGCGTTCCTTCTGCCACCTAGTTCGTGCGGATGTCCGAAGGGCAGCTGCGCTGTCCTAGCTTGGCGTTCAGTGTCGGAAGTATTTTCTGTGAAAATAGTAAGTGGCAAATTGCGAGGGTTCGCTTTTTGCCTAAGGGGCAACCAGTGAAGGCTCGCTTCTTTAGCAGAGAATGGAAAGAGGCTGTGGATTTAGTCTGCAAAGCTTGAAGCGCTCACAGCTTCCACCAGCTCTTCTGGTAGCGGTAAAGGGGCAATTTTAAGACCCTGACGCCCAGTGGGATTTTTCTAAGGCATTATATTCTTGGAGAGCATCTCAAAAGCTCAGCAAACATTGTATTATATTGTCAAGCTCTTGTGCACAGATATTGTTAGTTGGATAGCTTTTTAGTTTCAAGCAAGCCGCAATAATCTCAACATGCAATCAAATATTTTTTCATAAATGAAAAATATTTGGGGTAGCAGGGAAACTTCTGGAAAACAAACATGTTTATTAAATATTCTTTCTTTAAAATAACTTTATTTCTTTTTCAGATTTAAGCATTTCTGCATCATCATCTTTGCAAAGCAAAGGGAATATTTCCTTATTGGGAAGTAGGAAACTTTTTTTTGACACTCATGCGCTGGTATGCCTCTTGGAAGAAAATGGTAATTTGTTAGAAATGGGGAGCTATCTTTAATGTCATTTCATAAGTGTTTTTTTTTTAGTTTACAAAGTTTGTTACTTACTTTTCCCTGACATGAGATATTACAGCTTCAGTTTTAATGGATTTTAATTTTCTTTTATATATGGGTAAGAACCCATAGCGCTTTTCTACTTCTGAAAGGAAACAGCAAGTTTATATAACTTTGATTGGAATAATATATTATCCTACTGGTAACTAAAAATGCTAAAGAGAAACTGAATTTTAAGAATTGAGAGTTAACCAGAGTTTTCAAGGTAGTGGTTTAAAATTTATTAATTGGATTCCTACATATTTAGTATGTAGCACCATGAATATGCAACCATGTGTTATAATAAGATTGAATGTGGACTGCCATGTAAAATGCAGCTTTTAGGGTAGAATGTAGCACGCTATATAAAATATGGCTGTTGTTCTGCTAAAACATAGATAAAGGAATAGATTATTTTGGATTCATGCTAATGTTGTTGAGGAGGGAAAGGTACCTTAAGATGAAGTTCAGTACAGCTGAACTGACTTCTCACAGCTTTCCATCTCTGAAAAGGGGAGGTCCCAGTCCCTTTCTGCCCAGCACGTGGTTTCATCTCTTCCCGTGTGCCAGCCTCATTCTCAGAAGACTTTCCAGCTCTTTTGCTTGATTGGTATTCTGAGACGCTAGTTTAATGAGCTCGCAGATTAGTTGTGTGAGCACAGGGACACATTGAAAGTGTCAGGAGGAGGGCTAAGACGAGAGAGAGGGGATGGTTATCGCTTCCTTTTGGTGGTGGCAAACTGTTGCATCAGCTCAGCTATTGAAAGCAACCTACTCTCAGACCCCATCTGTGCTTTCTGTTGCTGAACTGCTAGTTAGTTGGAAACAATTGTGCTTTTGCAAGTGTTTCTTTTCATAATGTTCATGACACCTTTTACTCCTACATTTTGAAACTTAAGAGTATTTCTAGGGACAATGTGTGACAGTAGTTCCCAAGTTTCTAGTAGGGACTCAGAGGCTGGTAGGCCTAAAATCAGAGCAGTTAACTTTGTTTTCAGTTGTTGAGTTTTGCACGTCTTAAGTGATACCGAAGGTTTATAGTATACTGAGAGTAAGTATCAGCTTCTCAGGGTCAGAATTCTTGCTCATAGAAATACTCAACATGTGAGAGATGGTGTTTCATAACACTTCTAAAAATCTTCCAGTGTTTATTCTGCTGATACTGTAATAGTGCTGTACTACAGAAGCAGCTATACTATGTCACAGACAAAGTTTTGGGGTGTGGGATGTACTGACTGGTTGTGTTCATGTCTTAGTGCTGGATCAAGAAGATGATGTTTTGTTACCTTTCATAACTGACATTCATTTTAACTTGGTGCTGAGTATTAGCAAGTGACGTTTCTGTAAACTGTCCAGATTTAGGTCTGTCTCTGAATGTTGTTTCATTTTGTTTTGCTTAGGGTTCACTAATCAGCAGTCGGAGGTCATTGTATCTGCGTTAGTGAAAATTATGAACACCAACCTGGATATGATTTACAAGGACATGGTCACCAAAGTACAGCAGGTTAGAGCGGAGACAATGCTGGAGTTAAAGTAAATCAAAACCTAGTGTGCCTGCTAATGAAATATATGTTGCTGTTTATTACTGTTAGACACTGTATTTTAGAAGTTTGAAGGTGAAGGACAAACATCCATGTGTATCTACTGGCTAGTGAATTTTGTCTTAAGTTTGTGAAATTTGTCTAGAGTTTATCAAATAGTTACAAAGTGTTGTGGTGGACCTTGATCTAGGTATTCTGAGTTGGTATGCAAACCACAGGTAGTTTTTTTTAGTTTCAACCTTCCTGTAGCATGAAATAAAATTACTGAGAAGGCTTTTAGGCATAGAAGGTATTCAGTGCATGGATTTGAATAATCATAGCTCCTACATACATTCTTTTGTAGGCTTGTAACAAGGAAGTACTGATTCCTTCAGTTATTTCCCACCCTGTTATGTAGTACCTTTTTATTTATTTCTTTGTGTCACATTGACTTTTAATTGTGTTAGAATTGAGCTAAATTTCTTTCTCTGTATGACGTTTTTAGGGCATGATTGATGTAGCTGTACACACTGATAAGGTATAGGAACATGTATAGTTTGGGTGCTGGTACTGAAATTATCTCATTTTCCTTTGATGCGCACATTATTCATGGTATGCTCTAAACCTACCCAGCATATATCTCTTGGTGGGAGAAAGTGAAGAAAACTTGCTTGGAAATAGACTGATAATGCTGAGTATCTACAGAGATCCTTCCTGGCTACCAGGAAATTGCATGCAACTGAACTGAATTGTTAGTTTTGACTTGTAAGGAAATGATTGTTTTAAGCAATAATTCTGTCTGAAGGAAAGGCTTGTTCTAATACTGGCTGTGACATTTTTTTTGGGCAGTGGGGATGGGACTCTTTGTCAGGTCACACAAAGGTAGATCCATGTAAGGAACTGGACATGACAGTGTTGAATATTGTCGTGTTGAGCTTTTAGGCATCTGACATCGGAAATGAAACTAAAATTCAAAGTAAGGCATGTTTCACTGCATGTGGAACTTAAGCATCTTTGAACGGGATTCACGGTATCCCCTGTGCTGGAATTCCCTGACACGTAAGCTGGTCAAACAGACAGCACTGACTAGAAGCGTAGCTGCAGCACAGTCTATTGGGGTGCTCTGTGAGGCTGGGGTTCACAGCCCTAACTCACCTTCTGAACGCAAGCTCTAACTTATTTCATAGTAACTAGGGTGCTGTCTTAAAACATGAGAAAACAGCAGCTGCTATCTTTGTAGTGTAATAGTCCTGGCAGTAGGGCATCTCATTAAGAAGTAGGATACCTGGATTTTGCACTACCTTCCATCTAGGGAGGTTTCAGCCCATCCTGCCTAGCTTTTAGATTCCAGGCAAAGCAGACATGGGAGTGCTTCCTCCTCCTCTGCTGAATTTGTTCCACAGTCGATCAGGGAATGCAATGTTAAAGGGAGCCTTTCTCCCATGGTTGGTTGTATTTTACAGTAAGCAGTCTACAATAAGCAATCTCAACCTCCTTCTATGCCCAGCTTTTTTGATGAAAGTAAACATGTTTTTATTTTGGTTTATGTTGAATTAAGTGTTGCTACTGGTGGTAGATGTTTTCTGAGACTGTTAGATTTGACTCAGGTGACTTTGTGCTATTAAGATTCAAACGTACAGGTTTGTATGGCATGCTGAGATAGAAGCAGTTCAGGATGTGTGTGTCTGTGCCATGAACTCTGGGCAGCATGATAAACCTGTACTTCCTTATAGTCTTTGAATGCACAAGGGCTTATGCAAAAAAAGAATGAAGAATGTGAAGAAGGTTTGGAACATTGTGGATGTAGCTATTACCATTAGGCCATAGCTGGGTATGTAAAAGATAAAGTATTACTCTGGTTAGATAAACCTTAGGGAAAAAGAAATATCTAGATATATGTATGTATAGAGATGAGAGAGTATGGAAGAGTCTGTCCTCTGTTTTCTGAGCTCACTTGAAGAGGGGAGAGAACAAAAGGAAGCTGGAGACGTTTGTGAGTAAGAGGAGAGGTGTCCATGGCAGTATTCTTTCTGCAGATTTTTTTTAATATGTCCACTATGCTGACCTGTCTTTTTCAGTCTTGTGGTCAGGTAGCCTGGTGAGGCATCTCCGAATGCCACTTAGAAATACAATGCTGCAACTTAGAATAGCATTTCCTGAGAAAAGTGAAGTTAGAGTACTGTGTCAGATTTGTAGGGTTCTTAGTCCCGTATCAAAAGCAAGGGACTACTTATTAGAGGGAGATCTTCAGAGAAGGCAAACCCTGTTGGCATGTGTGAACAGCGCAGGATCTAGAGCAATGTCATATAGACTCTTCCATCCTTGACAGTTGCAGAGGATTGTTGTTTGTCTTCTGTCAGATCAGTGTAACAGCCTGAGAAGAGCAATTAAAGTGTAAGTATAGCGTATGATTCTGAGTAGTGAAGCAGAGTCACTCCTCCTCGCGGGGGGAGGTAAAAAAGGAGATAATTACAAAAGAGTATGGTTGCACGAAGGAGGTTTGGTCTGAAAGCCAGCTTTTCTCATTTAGCTGAGACACTTCTTTCCCTAATGCCTTTGCTGGCTTAAGAATTTGAAGATTTGGAAGAAAGTATTTCCTAGGCTATTAATTGAATTATTCTGATCTGTGTAATGCTGCTAATTTTGTTAAACATTACCAACATTTGAGCCTAACTTGCTTATTTTGTCACTGTCACTTAATTTATCTCGCTTTCTGAAACTCTGATAATCAGTCTGAAATTGCAGAATTAAAATTTTCAGGGTACCAAAATAGCCTGTCATATTTGTAGGTACAGATGAGAAAAATCATTATAGTTACATGTTCTGAGATTTCTCTTTCTTCTTTTAAAGGAAATTGCACTTCAGCAAGTCATGTCCCATATTGGTGGCGTGAAAAAGGACATGATTATTTTGGAAAAAAGTGAATTTTCAGCACTTCGTTCAGAAAATGAGGTAAAAATCACTGTCTTAGAAAATGCTATTCTAGCACTTGCTTATTTTTTTTTCTGATGATGTAAAAAAGTGTCTTGTACCCAAGGGGCTGGCTTTGGGACCGGTATGGTTTAACACCTTCCTTAATGACCTTGTTGATGGGGAAGAGCACACCCTCAGCAAGTCTGCAGGTGATACAAAGCTGGGAGTGTTGGCTGATACACCAGCAGTTGTGCTGCCATTCAGAGGGATTTCAGCAAGCTGGGGACGTGGGCTGGCAGGAACCTCATGAAGTTCAGCAGATGGCAATGCCAAGTCCTGCCCCTGGGGAGGAAGAGCCCCAGGCACCAGGACAGGCTGAGGGTGACCTGCTGGAGAGCAGCTTTACAGAAGAGGGCCTGAGGGTCCTGTTGGACACCACGTTGACCATAAGCCAGCAATGAGCCTTTGTGGCGGAGGTGGCCAACAACTGTTAGGATTGGTGCCAGTGGTTCAGGGGAGGTGATGCTTCCCCTCTGCCTGTCACTGGCGAGAATTTATTTGGAGTGCTGGGTCCAGCTCTGGCTTCTCCAGTGCAAAGGAGATATGGACATGCTGGGCCGAGTCCAACAAACAGCCAGAAAGATCAGTAAGGCACTGGGGCGTCTGATATACGAGGAAAGACTGCGAGAGCTGGGACTGTTTAGCCTGGAGAAGAGATGGCTCAGAGGGGATCTCATAAATATGTACAAATATTTGAAGGGAGGGTATAAAGGAGACTGAGACAGGCTCTTTTGCTGTTGTATAGTGACAGAACAATAGGTAATTGGTACAGATCAAAATGCAGGAAATTCTATTTAAACTTAAGAAAACTCTTTTTACTCTAAGGGTGGTAGAACACTGGAACAGGATACCCAGAAAGGCTGTGGAATCCATGTTCTGGAGATATTCAAAATCCAACTGGACGTGGCTCTGAGCACCCTGCTCTAGTTGCCCCTGCTTTGAGCAGGTGATTGGACTGGATGATCTCGAGAGAGACTTAATAGAAGATGGATGCTACAGCTATACCTATTCTATGTATCTTTTGAAAGAGATAAAGTAATGTAATAATTTGGGTTAGAAAGGACCTCCAGAGAACACTTCAGTAGTTGCAGACTGGAGTATGATTGCCATTTAGCCATCTTTTTTAAAAACTGAACAAACTCAACTGTCTTCTCCTCATCCCCCACCCCCAGCATTGTGTGCTCCAGCTCCCCATCATCTTCATGGCTTTCCACTGGACTTGCTCTGGCATGTCAACCATCTGTCTTTTATCAGGGAGCCCAAAGCTGGACAGCACTTCAGTGCAGGCTCACAAATGCTGAATATGGGGAAATAATCGCTTCCCTTGGCCTGCTGCGTTTACTCCTATAATACCATCCGATGCATTTGGTTGCACTTACTGCTGTGGGACGTTGCCAGCTTCTGTCTTGTGCTGTTGTTTGGAAATGCACAGTACTGAGCAAACATGCTTGTGTGTAGACGTGCATGTATCTATACACATACTGAGGACAGAGTTAAACCATGCTTGGTTAGCCTTCTTTTTCACATCATGGATTATAGTAATTGTTAACTGATCATGCAAATTCGTTAGTAGTTCTAGATTATGTGGTTTTACATACATTAATAAGGTGTACAATTTCTTTCTACTCTTTCAGAAAATAAAACTTGAACTCCAGCAGATAAAGAAGCAAGTTATGGTAAGATACCGTACCAGTATAACTAAGAATTAACACCTGTCTAGTTTGCTTTACAAAAAAAGAATTGTTGCTTTCAAGATTCTATTTGAAAAGTTGTGTTTAATTGTTGTGATACATAGGGTGCTGAAATTGCAGTTGATGGTACGCTGTGGGCTGCAGCAAAGAAAATTTCATGCGTACTTATTTATGGTGACAGAGAACTGTGAATGGTATAAGAGGTGAAGGAAAATTTCTCAACGCTAATTCTGCATGTTTCATACTGTGTTATAAAGTGCTTAATGCATCTGGGTTTCCAGAATACCATTTAAAATACATTTGGTGTCTATTTTTTTAATTTGTAGTTTATTTTATGGTTTTAGTTGCATATAAATGAGTAAGTGTAATCCACTGGTAGAGCATCAAGGATCTGAGTCATCGGTTCTTAAAAGCTAGATGTCTTTTAAATTTTACTTTTTAACTGTAACTCTCACAAGGGCAGGTTATTTTATTTTTGCTCATACTTGTTCCTCTACACACAAAAAGGCACAATGTTGTAAAATTTTAAGAAAAAGCTATTTCTGTTTTTGATTCATTAAATTGTAATATTTTGTAATGGCATCTAATTATAAACCAGTTAAAGTTCAAAAATTCAAACATAGAAATTGAGTCTAATTATTGTTCGTACTAACTTAATGAACTCTTGACTAGTTGACGTTGGCCTAATTAAGAGATGCTTACTTGGTTTTAATAGTAGAATCTCCCAGAACATCAACAGTCTTTTGCTGCTCCCACACATTCATCTGATCAGCAGTTTGCCTCATGACAAACTGTCAGCTGGCTGGAATTCCTACCAGGACGATGCTTTAAAATGGCAGCTGTCACTGAGAAAAGCAGGAATGAATTACAGCTATTGATGAAGTAAAATGCAAGTGTACAACTTACGGTAGTTTTAAAACGTTAGATGTTGAAAAACATAATAAACATTTCCTGCTAAAATGTCTGTATCTCTTTCTGAAAGCCCGAGATGTAGTCTTTAGAAACAGATTTTCTTTTACGTTGAAAGGTTAGAAACTGCTTTTAAAGTTGTTTTGAGCATCAAGGTTCCTTCTTGGAGGAGGTCCAACTTAGAGGTGTACCTACGCATGGATTTCTAGAAATTTAACTGTGTTACGGGATATATGAAACATTCCCAGCATTTATACAAGGACATGCTCTCAAATTAAGTGCTGTTCTCACTGTTCAGGTTTTAAAAGCAACTCTTAGTTTTTCATTCTGAGATCCAGTTCACACTATAGAACGTATTTCCAAGGGGAAGAATAGGAATACTTACACTTTTGAAAATTATGTACCTTAATTAGAGAGAAGCTTTATTCCTGAGATATTTAAAGAAAGGCACAATGTATTTGTCTTAATTTTTTCTGCTTATGATTAAATAGAAAATCTTGCTTGCTGGTTTATCAATTTTTTCCCATTAGGATGAAATTACCAAAGTTCGTGCAGATAACAAGTTAAACCTAAACCTAGAGAAGAGCAGAGTAAAGGAATTGGTAAGTTTTGGTTACTTTCTTCTAGAAACATTTCAACACTGAGTAATCTCCAAATTTGGGTAAGAGCATCTTACCCAAAGAGCGTTTTCATACTAATACTTGAATCATCCAGATTCAAGATGATATTAAGCAGAATTACTCATCCTTATGCTGCTGTAGTATGAGGTGCCATGTTTGGTTTTGTATGTCTATTTTGATACTGGTTTAATATCAGGGCTAGCACATTACGCTAAGATAAAATATCTGATATATTAAAATATGCCGAGTAGTTGCCTAGAAGTGTTCTATGTTATTAGAATATCTCTTTCTCTATTTTGACACTTAATTAAGTGTCACATTTCATTAAATTTAATCGTCATGGAAGATTTTTCATTTTCCTATAGCTACAAAATTTATAGTGTAGCTAGTTTGTGAGGAAATACAACTAAAAAATAAAAATACCCATTGTGAAAAAAAGTGATAATGTAACTGATACTCAGATTTTTTTGATCTTCGAAATAATCTGGTAGAAATGAATTGAGGTGATCTTAAATTAGAATAAAATTAAATGAAGAATTAGAAGATTAACAAGTCTTTGCATTATATTTAGCACTCTAAATGGAGCTCTTGTTCCCATAGATATTTTTTTAATAGCTTTTAGGATCTTGGAGAAGTTGCATCTTCTAAATTGAAAGATCTTTTAATGACATTTTTCTATTAGTACTATTTCTTATTCAGTCCTTTTTCACAGGTGTGTAATGAAGACGTAATATTTATCTCCAATCTAGGCAATAAGAACTGTTGGAATAGATATCATTTAGCTTCTGTGTGTGCCCCTTGAAGTTTTTCACAACGATTAGTTTAGGTAACAGCTGTGTCAGTGATTTAGTGTAATGACTAACAGTCTATTATCCCATGGTAGATGCTTGAATAAAGTACAACTTGATCCATGTAGAATTCTTGTTTAAAGGCTAATATTTCATACTAATTTTTTAAAAAAGCATCATATGAAATGTATTAACTATGTAGATAATAAACTTTGCAATACTTGGTCTTAAAAAACCTATTTAAAACCACTTCACTAATGATAAATTAGGCACTAGTGTTGTTTATTTATGTGGGGTCCTGGAATCTTCACATCCACCAACACCCTAAAGTCCTTCTCCTCGGAGCTGCTCTCAATCCGTTTTCTGCCCAGTCTGTAGTTGCGCTTGGGATTGCCCTGACCCTCGTGCAGGACCTTGCACTTGACCTTGTTGAACTTCCTGCAGTTTGCACAGAGCCACCCCTCAAGCCTATCAAGGTCCCTCTGGATGGCATCCCTTCCCTCCAGCGCTGTTGACCGCACCACACAACTTGGTGTCGTCAGCAAACTCACTGAGGGTGCACTTGATCCCAATGTCCATGTTGCCAACAAAGATGTTAAACAGAGCTGGCCCCAGTACTGGCATCCCAGTACTGTACCTGAGGAACACCACTTGTCACTGGTCTCCACTTGGACATTGAGCCATTGACCGCCAACTCTCCACGTGTGACCATCCAGCCAATTTCTTATCCACCAAGTGGTCCATCCATTGAATCCATGTCTCTTCAATTTAGAGACAAGGACGTCATGTGGGACAGTGTCAAATGCTTTGCACAAGTCCAGGTAGATAAGATCACTTGCTCTTCCCTTATCTGCCAATGCTGTAACCCCATCATAGAAGGCCACCAAATTTGTCAGGCACAATTTACCCTTAGTGAAGCCATGCTGGCTGTCACCAGTCACCTCCTTATGTTTCATGTGCCTTTCCTGTTCCCAGGCAGATCTGCTCCATGATCTTGCCAGGCACAGAGGTGAGACTGGCCGACCTGTAGTCCCTCGGGTCCTCCTCTTTTCCCTTTTTAAAAATGGGCGTTATGTTTCCTCTTTTCCACTCAGTGGGAACTTCAGCAAACTGCCACGACTTCTCAAATATGATGGAGAGTGGCTTGGCCACTTCATCCATCAGTTCCTTCAGGACCCGCGGATGCATCTCATGAGGTTCCATGGACTTGTGCACCTTCAGGTTCCTTAGTCTTAAAATTGATCTCCTATAGTGGGTGGTTCTTCATTCTCCCAATCCTTGCCTTCTGCGGCTTGGGTGGTGTGGCTAGAGTGCTTGCCAGTGAAGACTGAGGCAAAAAGTCTTTGAGTACCTCAGCCTTCTCCATATCCTGGGTAACCAAGTCTCTTGTTTCCTTCCAGAGAGGGCCCATGTTTTCCCTAGTCTTCTTTTGTCACTGATGTACCTATAGGAGCTTTTCTTGTCAGCCTTGAAGTCTCTGACCAGATTTAATGCTATCAGGGCTTTGACTTTCCTAACCTGATCCCTGGCTGCTCAGTTTCCCTGTATTCCTCCCAGGCTACCTGCCCTTGCTTCTAGCCTCTGTAGGCTTCCTTTTTGTGTTTGACTTTGTCTGGTAGCTCCTTGCTCATCCATGCAGGCCTCTGGGCCTTTTTGCCTGACTTTCTCTTTGTGGGGATGCATCACTCCTGAGGTTGGAGGAGGGAACCCTTGAATACTCGCCAGGTGTCTTGGGCTCCTCTTCCCTCCAGGGTTTTGTCCCAGAGTATTCTACCAAGCAGATCCCTGAAGAGGCCAAAGTCTGCTTTCCTAAAGTCCAGGGTAGTTAGCTTGCTGTGCACTATCCCAGCTGTCTGAAGGATCTTGACCTTCACTGTTTCATGGTCACTGCAGCCAAAGCTGCCCTTGAGCTTCACATTGCCGACCAGCCCCTCCTTGTTGGTGAAAACAAGATCCAACATGGCACCTCTCCTTGTTGGCTCCTCTGTCACTTGGAGAAGGAAGTTACTGTCAACGTTAATGTTTCAGACTCTAAATGCTTTTAATTAGTTCATTCCACTTCATATTTCTTGGAGAATCCTACACTGCTTAATGCATATTTGTTTATGCTGTGGTTTATATCTGCAATGATACAGATGGGATTTAAAAACTCAAAAGTACCATACAAAATGCCATATATATTCATGTGTTCATCCATCGCAGTGCCTCTAAGCTTACTGTTAAAAATCTCAAGATACATCTGCCCAACCTGAATTTTCTCTCCACTGTGAAAAACATGGACTTAAGGGGAAATCTCCCTGTTGAATTTCAGGGCTGAAGCTTAACCTTATCTTTCCTCGTTTGTTTTTTTTTTTTTAATGCTCTGGTGTTATTACAGATGTGTGGTGATGCCTTGCGGTAAAAGGGTGTATTTCACTGACGTAACCCTAAGTTTAAAATCCTTGGGTCTGACCTAGACAGTTCTAGCCACAAAGCAAGACTTCAACACACACAAATATCAAGAAAGAAGCTTGTAGAATATAAATTATTGAGAAAACATGTATTTGGCCAACAGCATCTATTTCAAGTAAAACAAATGAAGTATCTAAGTCCATAAAATTGTTTATTTTAAATGTTATGGTTCTTTTGATAGTGATGATCAACTTACTAATGTGAGGTCCAATTCTTCTGTGGAATTTCAGCACAAACATAATTATAGATTCATTTATGATTCTGTTCTGCTATCTTACCACTTTCAAAATTGTATATTTATATAAAAGGTCTGAATTTCTTTTTTCATCCCTCTCTTCATGTTGCAGAATTTAGTGACCGTTTCATTAATTGCAGACATGCTGTTATTTGTCTGTATGTCATTTTCTACATTTGTAGCAGCCTGCTATCTCTTAACTTTATCTTTAGATCAGTCTAAAGTCCAAACAGAGCTCTAGATCTTTAAGGAGAGTTTTTCAGTGCCGAGGCGTTTGTGTAGATTAATCTGAGTTCAATATTGAAGTGAAATAAGCTTCCAGAATGGAGTAAAAAAAAAAAAAAAGAAAAAGAAAAAGAAAGTGACTTTCCACACAGGAACGTCAACAGATGAGGTGATTGCTTTGTAACTGAGGGTTCTGAGATGGGTGCCTGATGACCTTAATACTCTGCACTATAGACTAGGGGTTTAGCAGCTGTCTATGAATAATTGAATTGCTGCAGTAGTGGGACAGGAACCATTTTAGATGTCAAAGTAAGTCATGCCTGTTCCTGAGTCAGAAAGGTCACCTGCCTTAAAGGTACGCTTCTTTAATTTGGATTTAAGTTTCCTTGAACCCAAATAGCTATAACTTAAAAATAAGCCACAACTTCTGATGTTCCACAACACAAGATACAAATATTCTATATTTAATAAATATATCACAAACGTATAGTCAGAACAATACAAACTGTGAGCGCACACAATGCCAGCTAAACATTTCTTTGGTAGCGGAGTTCTGAGATGATATTTTAAAACTGTACTTCCTTTCCTGAAGAAAGTAGATGGTTGAGTCTTAATTGTGTGTGTTTGTATGCTCAATGGACTAGTTAACTGTTTCAGAGTTACTGTTTAGAATCATAGGTCTTTGTTTTTCAGAAATGCAAATCTGCCACTCTTTCTTCCAGCTGCTTATTAATATATACAGTTTTTGCAAAAGATGTGTGTCTGATGAACTTGTTGCACTTTACAGTTCAGAGGTGTGGACGAACACCTGCCTAAATTGTGCTTTTCTGAAGGACAGCAGTTACCCTATGATACTGCCTCGCAAGCGTTGTCAGACAATAATCTTATCTAGATTCACTGTTCTGCAGAATTTGGAAACAAAGAAATATGCTTTTAAGTGCGGGGCGGAAGTTTAGTGGCAGTATCATGTTTATATTTTGGTTTTTTTCTTTTTCCCTCCAGTACTCACTTAATGAAAGAAAACTACTTGAAATGAGAACAGAAATAGTGGAATTGGTAAGAACTTGGTAGCTGATCATTAGACAGTAAATCTTCTTGTATTATAGACCTGGTGTTCTTCTTTGAGTAGTGCCTGTCTCTGTGCACTTTAATGTACAAAACGTCATTGTGCTTTATTATTCCGTGTGTGTTTTCATATTGGTACCGGTAACTGAAGTGTCTACAGAATAAAAAGGTTTTCATATATATTATAAGACCCTCTGCATGTATATATAAACTTTTCAGTGGTCACTTTGGTTTGAATCTTTATGCATGTAGTATTTTCTCTAGATAGAATTCTACTCTTAAAGTTAGTTTGTGAAATCAATTCTTTTCCTCCCTCCCCCAGCCCCCATGTTGAGTGAGACTGAAAGACATTGCTAGATTGATTTGGCTTCCATTTTAGAGGAAGTTTTTACTAAGCACTTCCTCTTCTTTTTGTTTCCTTTCTGTACTATTGGGGAATTATCCCTGGGAAGGTGTCTAGCAGTAAATCATGAACTGATTCACAATGTTTCAAAAGTGCTGATTTGAAAATACCAGCAGCTGTTGTTCTTAGTTTGCAAGTTTGATCTTTCAGTCTTTACAGAGGAATAATTTTGTCCCCTTTTTTTTACAGAAGTCCTCTCTTCTGTCATAATAAGATTCTGAGTTTCTGTGTCTTTTTTGGTAGAAATCATTACAAGATGAAGACATGCTTTTTTACATCAGAAGACCAATTCTCAGTTTTTCTAATCATAGCATCATTAAGGTTGGAAGAGACCTCAAGGATCATCTAGTCCAACCATCCCCCTACCACCTATTACCCACTAAACCATGTCCCTAAGTACCAGATCCAACCTTTCTTTAAACACACCCAGTGACTCCACCACCTCCCTGGGCAATCCATTTCAATGCCCGACCACCCTTTCCCAGAAGAAATTCCTCCTAATCTCCAACGTAAACCTCCCCTAGCACAAGCTTTGGTATGTTTTTGTCACAAGAAGCTCATAGACTTCTCAGTAGCTCTTATAAATGAGCAGTGACTTTAATATTGGTGGGCCAATTGACGGATTTAAGTTAATATTTACGATGCTAGATTGAGAAAAGACGACATCCAGTTCTACCACTTTCTAGATTACATACTAAGGAATATATAATCATATAAATTTCCCAAGCCCACTAAATTATTTGATTCCTTGCATATAAACAGCTAGGAAGGAACTTGTTCTCTTTGAATTCAAATGAACATACATTTGAGGAGGAACCAAAAATCCAACTTGAAGGGATGGGTTGAACTTCTAAATAAACTGGAAACTGTTTAAATGGCATAATGTTGTTGCTTTGTTTTTTAGCATGCGCAGCAAGATCGAGCTCTGACCCAGACAGACAGAAAAATAGACACAGAAGTTGCTGATCTGAAAACAATGCTCGAATCGCACAAACTTGATAATATTAAGTACCTAGCAGGTAAGGAATCTGATGGTTGTCTCTGATGGCGAAACTCTTAGCCAATGTTAAATGTTTGGCAAACTCTCGATTGGCTGTGTTCACAAAGGCCCCGATTAAAAAAAAAAACACTTGAAATAGTCTCAGTCAAGATTAGCAGCATTATTTGTGTACTTAACCAAGATAAAGCTTCCTATGACTTGCAGCTTTATTTTGCATGGGCTACGGCTGTATGACTTTTTGTTTTTCCCCCTGCTTTGTACCGCAATAATAATAATGTGTGTGAGAAATCTAAAAGCCTGCCTGTTAACAAGGGCCAAAAAGTTCTGTGCCTGACTTAATTTATAAAAGCAGCCTGCTGCGTGCATTTCTAGGGTTTCTTCATCTATCTGATGGAGATCTAGATGTGAAATGGAACATCTCAGCTTTTCTGACTGTTGAGCACCACATATCCTTCAAACTTCTGTTCTTCAGGCACGTGCGTTAGAAAAATACTACAGATATGTGTGTGCCTATGTGATTGCCCTAGGTAACTTCAGTATTTTGACATTTTGCTACTGAGTGTGCAGTGCTATTAAATGAGCAGGTTTGCATTAGAAAACTACTCTTCTGATTTAGATTTTCTGGTTATTCTTTCACCATTAATTTTGTCAGAAGTACAATCACATCTATTCCTAATACTATATGTCAGGCATATTCTTCAGAGCGAACCATTACTGGAAAATAAATGGCAACTTCTTAAAATGAGAGGAAATTCTTTTCCCCACCACCCCTACTCAAAAACATGTTGAACTCTGCCTGAAAAAAAAATAAATTCCCATTGTGTTTGAAGTGCTCCTGTTGCAAACAATGGCAAAACCCTTTTGTGTGTATACCTAGAAACCAGAAGGTGATTTACTTTAAATAGAAATATTAAAAAATTGCAAACTGATAAGCCTCGTTAAAGATAGCTTTCACTTATTTGTTTGCTGAATACTCGACTGTGATTTAATAATCCTGTTATTCATTTCCTCACTTCAGAACTGTAACTGATCTTTTTTGGAATGGTAGGCAACTAAGGGTTTCTTTCAGTCTTTTGATAGTTTTCTAGTGCAGTTTTCCTGCATTCTTTTTTTTCTTTCCTCCTTATTTGTCATTTTTGTGCCCCTCCATCTTGAAATTGTTTGCTGTAAATCGAGAACCTTACACAAGGAAGGGGTGGTGGTTACACTTTTAGCATTGTAGTAAGATGTGTGTATAGCTTTCTGAAGAAATGTTCTGAGAGCTAATGATTTAATGTCTCCGTTTACCTCCCCATGTTAATTTTCTTTCAGGTTCAATCTTTACATGCCTTACCGTAGCACTGGGATTTTATCGTTTATGGATATAATAGAACACCAATTTAAAGGGACTGTTTTGGTTTCTGAAAAAAAGAAGTTTTATCTTTGCCTGGACTTCAACCAAGTTTTGACTGGTTTATTTATTTTTTTGTAAAGCAGACTGTATTAAGAATGTAACCAAAGATGTGCCTAGAAACAAACTGTACACATACCCTGCATATTTTGCAACTTACCTCTGACGAAAGCATGGTATACGCATTTCTGCCGTTTCCCTCCATTCTGAGCTGCAGTACACCTTGCTGCTACGAAGTGTTGTGTAAGCGAAGATGGGCATTCCCACCAATGGCATGGGGCTGCGTGCTGTAGAGGACCCATGGAAATATGTTCCATTGCCTGTTCAGACCTGCTTGCTGGAGTCAGTTGCCTGTATCAGACTGACGTCTTGATTATTAGTGTAAAACTGAAACTACGTGTTTTGTGGCTTGGAGGCACTCTTGTACAAGTAGAATTTGTGTTAACTGAATCATGCTTACTTCCCTCCTTCTAACACTTGTTCATACAGTTACTATGGTCAAATATTTGTTTTGCTATTTTTGTAACATTACAGTTATCAGCTTGTTTTCCAGATGGCTGTCCAATTGGTCATGCTTCGTGAGAGCACTGTGTAATGATAGCAGTGTTTGCTGCTAGTTTTGTTTGTAATACATTTGTAGAGGTTTTTGTGACTAATTTGTCTTTGGTACATATAAGTATCTGATACTCATTCCATATGCTAAGTGTTAACTTTACCACTGTAACTGGAAGTTAGAAATGCAGTAAAATACACTAGGTGTGTTAGTTTACAGTTGAGTGATACAAAGCATCTGTGGTGCTGCCTTCTTGATGGAAGTGAATTGATGCTTCTAGGAAAGAAAGAGATTTTAAATTGTGGTTACGAAGCAGGGTCTTAGGCAAGGGAACGGTAATACCAACAGTCTTGAGGTCACTTCCAACCTTAATGATTCTATTCTATTCTATTCTATTCTATTCTATTCTATTCTATTCTATTCTATTCTATTCTGGGGTTTTTTGTTGTTTTACTTTAAAAAAAATAAATTTTCCTGTTGGTTCTTCAAGTGTGGAACTTTGTTAGTGATTATAATTACGAAAGCAGTAATGGAGACCTGCAGGGATGTTTAATCCAGCTCTGAGCAAGCCCATGTGAACTAGTAAGTGCAACTGAAAGCAAGGAAGGCATCCAGTGTATCCAGCTATCTGTCATTCTTCCACTGATAAAATAACTGCCGTAGTAGCAGAGCTGCCATCTGTGTCCATTCAGTTAAGGGAAATTTCCCTTTCTTGCTTACTCTTAGGACGAGAGAACAATCTATGCACTGGTAACGAATGCTGTTAGAACACAATCATGGCTTTGTTTAATGCAAGCAAAGCTGTTTGGCTATTTTGTGCCTGTACTGTAATAACCATTTAACTTTTTTGGTGGTTCAGGGTGCAAGTGCAGAGAAAGATGGATGCTGTAACAATACCATACTGGCCTGAAATAAAGAATTTTGAATATTTCATAGAATATGCTGAGTTTTCATTATAAATGCAACTTTTTAATTTGAATTTAATCCCTTTGTTTAAAGGTAAGTCACTGCTAATAGGACTTCGTTTAAGCTAAGAATCAGCAAAGTCAACAGTCCCTCTTAACACTGAAGAGGAAAGAACAGTCAATAACATAAGGAGAACTATTATTGCAGACTAACTTAGCCCCTCTAAAGTGAATGAATCTATATTGATGATCTTCACTTTTTTGCTTAAAAAAATATTTTTTTTCACTAACTTATAGGACTTGACACTTTCTCAGATTAGACAAGCAATGATTTAATGTTTGGAATTACTTTAGCATTGTTTTTTCCCAGGACAGATAATTATGTGTCTGTGTAATCAGTGCATCTTTGCCTGTATCCCTGAGCATCTGATCAATAGTCGCTAAAGTAACTATTTAGAACTAATTTTAAATATAGGGTCTATCCTGCTAAAAATAGATACTGTGCAAATAAATTTCTTTTCGGGGCAGGTGGAAGGAGGAAGTGATAGATTACAGAGCAGCGTTGTCCTGGAATTAGCAAAGTGTCAGGCAAACCAGCACTTCTTGGTGAGTGTTCTAAACTGGGAATAAAGTTACTATGTCATTCAGGAAAAGGACACTATAAATAGAAGGTAATTATTATTTCCTAGCCCATAAAGTCTTCGAGTGTGGTGCAAAAGCTTGTTACTCATGTCCTATGTGCGTAGATGCAAAATCTTCTCAGATTTCCTCTGTCTTCAAAGGTCTTTCTAACACAGTCTCATGGCGTGTACCACACGTATTTATTGGCATACCAAAAAGGTAGATAATCCCTCCATATATTTTTTCAAACACAAATTCTGTCAAAGATTTAAACTCAAAGAATGAGCCTTTTTGGTACAGGTGAGAAGGAAATTCATCAGGACGGACTACTAAGTATCTCTTGAAAAGCAACAGTTGACTGTCAAGTAATCGCTAAATTCGTGAATAGGAGACCTGAGCTGGCAATGCTCCCATTTTTTTTCTGTAAGACTCTGTATCAGGCTGTATCTTCTCTCTTATTTGAATCAGTAGCAATTCTAAGTGTACAGAAATACTTTTTTTCAGTTCTCTGACTCCATGTTTTGATCTTTAGTTTGCAGAACTGTTTCAAAAGTTGCACGTGGAAAATAAATGGGACTGTTTTACCATAAAGCTGCTTCAGCTGTGAAAATCTGCAGTAGCTCCCCCTTGATTCAGAAATGTATCTGTTCGTTTCCTGCCTGGCACGAAAAAAAGTATAAAAGGAAAAAATGAATCTAGACATGTTAGATCTCTCAGGCTCTCTCTGTAAGTTAGTTTGCAAGAACAGAGGATGCAGCTAAAGCTGAGCTCCAGCCCTGATTTGCTTTCAGGAAGAGCCCATCTCTACTGAGAGCGCGTGAGTAGCAGTCTACCTGTGCTAAAACTAGTTGTGAGTTTTCCCTGAGAGCTTCCACGTTCATGTGGTAAAGACAGGAGCTTTAAGGATTTGTTTCCTTTTGGGAAAGGAGATTGAGAATCATTCCAATTGCTGGAACACCCAAGTTGCTCTGAAAGCTTCCTTGTTTCGCAGAACAAATTGAGATCCGAGTTCTTACAAAACTATTTACTTGTAATATGTTAGTGGGAGTATACTGAATTTAACTGCTGCTCTGTCTTGCTGTTCCTCTTGTTTTCAGTAAAAATCTGTGAGGGAGCTGTCTCCTTTTCACTGGTATGTATTAGCTAAATTGTTTGCTTCAAGTGTTACTGTTAAATCACATGCTGTCTAGCCCTTTTGCTATTGAAAGTGTTGATTGCATCATTCCATTTCCCAGAAAGTTGTAGAGTTGTACTTAAAACCATGAGCTGACAAATGGAAACATATTTTTTAATGTAGGCATGAAATCTGCTTCAATTTTTCTAACCACAAATGTTTTTGTTTACTAGAATAAGCCTTATTCTAGTTGTGGATATTCAGTTAACTGACCTTTTCATAAATGGTGAAATCCTAGCTCTGTGCAGCTACTAACAGCTCCTATTGACTTTGGAGAAGGCATGCCATTACCTTCTAGATATTGAGTAATAACGCTTCAGTGGACTTTTCCATTCTTACTCTCGCTACCGTCTGTAGGCCTGCCACAGGAAAACTGGTGAGGATTTTTGGAGGGGGGTTATTTTTCAGTCGGCAAAGTTAGCTGAATTCCCGTGTCTAGTTCCTTTGAGCTACCGGTTGCAAAGTGTGAGCAAGACTTACTTTTGCATCTCTCGCTGAGTTTTCAGGAATCAAGTGAACTGCCTTTATTATGATTTCTAAAGTGATCAAAACTCTGCAAGACAATTCAATATCCAACACAGTGGCTATCTAAAGCATCTTTTCAAGGAATAAGTACACTGTCAAATTAATGATTTTTTAAATGTTTTAATATGTTTGGAAAAGTATTCAGAATGTGTCGATTAGTTGGACGATGATGGCTTCTTTTAATTATTTTTCCTTTAGTTACATGTGTCTCGAATTTATAGGGCTTTTTGTTGTGGGGTGGGTATTTTGTTGTTTTTAGACCGAAGCTTTCTGTACAAGCAATTAGTTTTCTTCAGCCCCTAAATAGAAAGTTCATTTGTAATCAAAGATGTGCCTGGAATACTGGAGTTTGCTTTAATCAGAAACAAGTGCAGACGCTCGTGGAGATTAGAGGGCCTGCTGTGTCTTTGTTTGGAAAGCTTCCTTTGGCTTAAAACATGTTTTGTACCCTATTGTCAAATGTTTTAAAGCAATAGCATTGATTCTTTATCAACATCTTTATCATCAGACCAATTGCCTCTTATGCTTAACATGCAGTTTCGTAACTAGATTAAGATCGTAGAGGGAAGATACCGGTGTTTGCACAGTGTTGCTTTGAAATATGTCCATTCCAAGAAAGAAGATTCCAGTTTTCTTGGGAGGATGCCCAGCTGGTATCAAAAACAAAATACTGGAATTGAGTAACAAAGTATTGCGGCAAATATCAGTCTTGGGCCAATGTTTATCCCCGGTTTATCCCCGTAGTGAGGCACGCTAAGGTGGCATTATTTCAGATACCCTACCTCCCTTTGTTGTTCTGATACACACCCTATCAAACTCTTAGAAGTTCACCAGGTTCCCCATTGTTTTCTGAAATTGAATCAGCTTGATTCAAGCCATGACTAATGCTACTCATGAATAGTCTCTTCTTGTTCACGAGTAAAAATCTAGTGAGGGGAAAAAAGAAGGGTGATGTGTTGTGGTTTGGTTTGGGTTGGTTTTTTTTTCCCTGCAGGCAAGTGGCATACTTTCAGTGAGAACTTTAAACCAAACTGTATGTTACATGAATATAATAATGACGTACTTCTAGCAGGCAACTGAATTTGGTCAAATCAAGCTTGTAGATGGGGCTCCAGGGTTTGCTTCAGGACTGATAGGGTGGGCAATGGCTATCTTGGCAGGAGGCGGCAGGAGAAGCAGGGCAGGTTTCTCAGCATGAAGGGAAAACTCAAGAGTTTGTGCTGTTTACACCTTAATAAATCTCCAGCATGCTTTGGTCTGCCTCCATTCTTAGAAATCGCATAGGCCGCCTCTGTAAGACGGTCAGCAGTGCATGTTACTCCACAAATAAGCAGCTATTAAATACGTCACTTTTGATCGTGGTTTTGTCCAGAATAATTTGTGTCACTTCCAGTCATTCTTCTGTCTTTACCCAAGATCTATTTTCTTGTGGTAAAGATGTACTAAGCATTATATATTTACAAAGACCTCCTATTGGTGCAAGAAATTAATAAATACAAAGGCCAGTTCAGAAACTGCCACACACAGAAGCTGCTACTTACCACAACCAGATCCAGATAGTGGCTGGAGGTTTTGATAATCTTTTATATCATGGCTTTCAAAAAAGTCAATTCTAATGCCTCGTGATTTACATGCAGAGTTCCTTTGTGTTCCCTAGACGCCAGCTAGGCTGAGGCACTAACTGCTGCCTTGTCTCAGCTACCCAACTCTTCGTGGAGCTTGTAAGACCAAATAAAGCTACAGGCATGGGCATATATTTAAAAAAAAAAACCACACTGATGATGCACGGATGAGGCTGAGCATGTCCAGTATGGATGCTGCATGTGGCTTTTACGCTTTTGTTCAGTCTTTTTCTTTGATGCAGTTAATTTCCTTGTCTCACGTGTTACGTTGCAGCACCATTCAGAAATAGTGGGTTCTGGGAAGTTTTTTAAGAAGCAGCTGAAGTTCTGTGGAAGTTGAGGGGGATAAAGTGCAAAATAAGGCTCACACTTCCCAAAGTCCATAAGAAAAAATCTTGCTGAGATCTTAGTATTTTTGCTTCCTCTTCCTTGTTTCAAAATTAAGCTTTTTTTTTTTCAGAAGTTTCTGAGTTATTATTTTTTTTATTTCCTCTTAGCCATTCTCCAGTCTATGCATTGCAGCACGCTCCTCTATGTGAATTGTTTCATTTTTAATAATCTTATTTGGGGATACCTGTGACCACAGCTCTTTAAAAAGCTATGCGAAGGTATTGTTACTCTCTTTCTTTGCTATTCAGTAAAAATGCATCCAAGACTTCAGAAAATGTAACAGTGTGTTGTTTGCTAAGCTGTTAAGCAGTTAACTTGTCTTGTTCGCAACAAGGTCCCAGTTTGCCCTAAGGTGTCAGACCACGCCTGACAAGTTATAAATTTGATGATTCATAAAGTGCGGTGAACTGGGGGGTTGGGAATGTCTAAGGGAGCTAATCCTGTTTGATAGAGAAAACAGTGGTAGTCATCAGCTAACAAAGCAAAAATATGCTCACTGTGAAAGGTAAACATTTAATAGAAACCTCATCTCCATTTACATAAATGCCAGTGTTTTGAAAGGTATTTTCTTTTTCTGCTGTTACCTAACAGGGGAGAAGGGGAAAAAAAAAAGAGCATAGTTCTGTATTTGGGCTCTCCTAGCTCGTTTTCCTTTGCAGTTCCTAACTTCAAATATTCAATAGGTCATTTAATAAATACATTTTGGATTCTTTTATGTCATTTGCAGTTTCAACATTGTTTTCAAGC
>VWZZ01001468.1:581885-595565 GCA_013399095.1 Psophia crepitans | reverse complement strand
AGGGCGGAATTGCAAGGTGCTAGAAGTCTGTGTACTGTATAAATATCTAAGATACCAGATAGATAAGGCTGTAGCAACAGTGAAAGAAAACATAAGCGAAGCCAGTTACTTGGGTCCATAAATGAAGGTTAAGGCGTGCAGTTTTTCTTTGCTCTTGGACAACACCCAGCAGCAGAGACAGATGGCTGTTTCACAACTGCCGTTGCAGCGTGTGGGCCTGCCTGTTCCTTTAACTGCTGCTGGGGGTGTGCGGATCCAGAAAATGGAGGTTTACTTCGTGCGCGTTTCTGTTGGCCTGGAATGAAACACTCGATCGCAAATGTGTGAAGTCTTGTATATTCTATATTAAGCTTGGTGTGAAAATCATAACTTAAATGTTTGTGGTGGGGGTTGGTTGTTTTTTAGGTCTCTTACCTATGTTGCTCTAACGTCCTGATGTTGAGTCCCATTTGCAGACTACCAAAGGGTAATGGTCCTTTGCTAATTACCCTTACTGACGTAGCCGGTGGGCTCGGTGATGTGCTGGTAGGTTGAAGTCAGACTGAGCTGTAGTGACGTGCAGGAGGCAGAATTGCTGTGGAGGGAGAGCCAGAAGAGGACAAAACCAAGAACAGCGAGTTGCTTCTTGAAGCCCTGCAAAGGAGGGGGGGAACAGTTGAAATACGTACGCATGATGAAAGGGAGCAACTCAAGAAATGGGAATGTGAAAGACGGCCCATGCGTGCGAGCAGGTAGCAAGTGAGTTGCTAAGTTACCAGGCAATTTTGGACAGCAGCTATGTAGGCAAGGACGGTTTAACGGGTCTGTGCTGAAGTTCCCGTGATCGGAGATTATATGGAGGCATTATGTCAGCATCAAATCATCGCATGCAGAGTGCAGCGATTCTGTTGCTGGGAAAGAGATCTGCACTGCTGGAGAAAGGAGCTGCCTCGCCCCCTGCTCCACGCAGGGGAGGCGGGGAGCGCCAGCCTTTGTGCCTCGCTGTCCCACACTTGGATGAGTCCTCCGAATTCCAGCTCCTGCTGGAATAATTATACAGGGAAATCCAGCTCTTAAGAGCAGAGAGGTGGTTCCTGCCTATTTTGCATAGCACTCCCTACCAGGGCTGTAAGCACTTAAAAATTCTGCCCTCTCGGAAGAGATCCCAGCCTGCCTGAGGATAGGAGACAATGGGCCTTGGCATAATCTTTTCTGCAGCGGGGGTGAAATAGGACTGTTGAATGATAAAAAAACACTCTAATCTTTTGCTGGGATCCCGAGGGCTGAAGGGCTTTTCTCCCGGAAGGGATTCTAGCCTTTCCAAAGACAAAGAATGGTGAATTCAGTAATGAGTCCCTAGCTAGCCAGCATAATAGATTCATTCTATTTAAACCTTGTCCCGAGAGACCTGTATGTGGGTTGTGCTTTTTTTTTTTTCCTTTTTTTTTTTTCTTTTTGTGGTCTTTGCTACTATAGCATTCAGATCGATGAAACTGCACATCAGATATATAACTAGCATTTGTGATGGAGATTGATAAATATGGCTAGGCACAGCTAGGTATTACACAGACTTTGTTTCTTGCCTTGCCCTGATGCAGTGGGCTGACATAGGCTGTTGCCAGAATCTTGATTTTTATTCTTTTTGGTATGTGATCAGTGTCAGTCAACTAGTCGGAGTTCAGAAGCCACACTGGATCTGTATGACCATTACGATTCTCTGAGCTCTTTCCCTAGTACATCCAAATTTAATTTGACATGGATTTCTACCTCCAGTAGTACGAGGGGCTTTTCAAATAATATAAAGGAAAGAATACTTGGAAGTGTACAAGGAAAATTGCATGAAAAGAAGTATAGTTTTACCAAGGGTAGATTGTGCCAGACTAATTTAGCAGCTTTCTCTGGTAATAACTGTATAACAGACTTTGTAGACAAAAGAAACTCAATAGATCTAACAGATCTTCACTTCAGGTTCCACATAATCTAACTTGAAGAAGATAGAAAGATAATGCTGTTAAGAAGTAACATGAGGGCAAGACAAAAAGAGTTCTGTTTTGCTAGTGTTCAAGAAAGATCTATTCAAACTAAGTGTTCTGGAGAAGGACTACTAGGATGGTCAGAAACAGGATTTATTTAGCCTAATCAATGAACGCTGAAGCTCAGCTGACTCTGGGCATGATCTCAAGGGTTCTGTGTTAGTAGCAAACACAAGAAAAAGGAAGAATTATTTAAAGTGAAGGACACAGACTTGCCATAAGTACATTTAGGGTGGAAATTATAAAGATGTTCCTGACCGCCAGAGAATTTAGGATTTGGAATAGCGGTCCAGTACAAGCAGTAAGAAGAAATCTGGTTGGAAGACTAGCATGAACCAACATTATACGTGTGTGGTGCTTATGTTAGCAAAGATGGGGCTCCACAGGGATCTTACCTCTGCTGTAGGTTTATATCAACACACGAGGAAAATGCTTTTTATTTTTTGGCTAGCTGGAAACTTTTACAGAGCTGTAACTAAAACATTATTTCCATTGGTTCAAGTGTCAGGACTATGTCAGCATCTTTTTACAGTAATTTCAGTGGATCAAAAAACACATGTCATGCCCTAGTGTTCAATGAGTATGAAAAATGAGATTTTTAAAGGGTTTTTTTTTAGTCTTCTAATCTTCTGCCAATGTATCTGAGATAGTTTACTGTAAAACTCAAGACAGCACTAAGGCTCCCCTCAACATAGCATGTTTGAAAGGGGAAACATCTAGATTCTGAAGTGCACTAAGCTTTACTTTCATCTTTAAATCATCTTTCAAATTTCTTTAAAGATATTTTTAATATATGTGAACGTCTAATTATAGCTAAAGATAATTTGCACTTCAATTATCCTCCCTTTCTTTTAGGTCTTTGTCAGACGAACAATCCCAGGAAGAGTCTTTAGCCTCGGTGCTCTCTACCTCACTATACTTTGACGAATCTTCTGTCCAGCTCCCAGAAGTCCAAAGGTGAAAAAGGGTAAGAGTGTGTATATTTATGTACGCACACATGCAAGGGATGGCAAGGAAGGACACACCTGCCCAAATCCTAAGCCCAGAAACAATTTGGCTGTTTTAGTCTTCTCGACCTCCCTCTATGATCTGCACCTTCCCTTCCCTACTCAGCCCCACGCTGCAAAACCCAGCTCACTTCACCACGGTGTCAGTGCCTTATTCCCCTTCAGTATGGGCACCTCCCGGGGTACCTCTGCTGCTCCTCACTGCCCTGGTCCTGCAAGACCTCTTGCTGGAGATCTGGAGCACTATCTCAACAGCTAGCCTCAGCCCAACTGAGACTGGTAGGAAGTTCCAGCCTTTTTAAGGGGAAACAGATAAAATGGAAGCCTTTCTTGGTAACTTGATGGCAGATGTAACCTCTGCTCCTTTTCTGTTCACCAACTCCAACTGCTGGTCATCATCCAGTTCTCAGATGTCACAATGCTGTGCTGCAAGCCTCTGTATCACCATGCTTTGTTCAGCAGCACCGTTCTGCCGTTGGTGAAATGACACATCTGCTGTTCCCAAAGGGCTGTTATCCTGCCCTCCTCAGCCAACTTAAGAGTTGCTGTAACTGAGATGTTAAGGTGTGATGGGGAGAGGAAGCGGTTTGGGAGGTGCAAGCTTTCAGTCTTCAGTTATCTACTTGTTTGTTTAGTTTTCCTGGGGAGAAATAGGTAAGGCCCTTGAAAGGAAGGTTCTGAACTGGCAGCTTGGTAAAGCGGCAGTGGGAGTGTGCCCCACTGAAGAAACTGGAATAAGCAACAAAACCAAAACGTAAGGTCATGATTCAAGCAAATATGCCAGAGGGAGCACTGGGAGCAGGCGATGCTTATTGCTCAATGTAGTCTGAAGTCCAGGCAGCGTGCGGATGCGGTCCAGTGGAGCTCTCCTAAAGCTGGGAACGGAGAGGTGCACAGAGAGCAGACCACAGAGGAGGCAGGCTGTTTTCCTTTGGAAAGGGGCAATAATGATTGTGCAGTAGACTGGAAATATTTAGCCATATAAAAGGTCTCGGTGTTAGCAGCAGCAATAGAAGCTTTCGCACATTTCTTTATTAAAAAAATAAATCAGATGTTAACTTCTAGTGTGAGATAGCAGGTCAGCCACCATTTCTTACCCAAACTATTGCAGCTGAAAATGACTAGGGGAAAACTTCCAAATTAGCCCTGTTGGTTTTTTTGTTTAAGCTGAACTTCTGAATCTAGTTTCCTGTGGAAACAAAGCTTACGCAATCAGTGTTTGTCCTGTACCTAATAATTTTTGTAACCCTCTAATAAATTGGATTTTGACTAAAGTTGAAAGAGCGATAATGTGGGACATAATTTATTTTTTTTTTTAAACACTTCATGAAATCTGGCAGCAGGATAAGGGACAGTCTCAGGTTACTGCCTTAACTGAAGAAAAGGCAAGTGTATCTTGGCCATTACACGTTGCTTGCCAGCCAGCTGGCCAGTCAGCACACACATGCCGACAGTATTTTTTTTTATAGCTCCAGCCTAGTCCCAGAGCTTGTTGTCTTTTGATAGTGACAGTGGCATCGGAGGCATGAGGAGGCCTGGTGTTATTGTGGTGAAGGAGAAAGAGATGTGGGACAAAGGACACAAATCCATAGGAAATCAGGCTTCGTTAGTTCTGCTGCTCAGGAACAACATGTTTGTCTAACAATAGCTTTCTGCCCGAGCACATACGTCAGAACCAGATTAGATTTCTATTTGCATACCTCCTTACCTTTCCCGGGGAATGCCTCTAGCATAAAACTCCTCACTTTTTCTTTCTTCCTTAAGGCACGGGTCTCTCCTGGAGAGACTGTAAAAGTTGCATCTTATTTCTTAACAGATTTATTACTTTGTTTACTTAAAGTCAGATGAACTGGGTTTAATAACAACATCAAATGTTTGCTGCTTTTTTTAATCCTCTTGGCTCTTCAGAAACAACATAATAGAGAGAGAGAGAGAGCAAGCAAATGAGCTGGATGCAATTCCATGTTGTGCACACACACTGAGAGCAGAACCTGAAGACAGTGTTGTTGTGCAATGTAAACACGGCATAAATTTATCCTACAGAACCCTTGTAGCTGGTGATTTGAGAGGGAAAGAATCCAATGGATTTCTGAAGCATAGGATGAGCCTGTAGCACTGACAGGAAGAACAGGATTTTTTTGTTTTCTTGTAAACCAAGCATACTCTATGTGTACTTGTTGAAATAATAAGCATGGGGGGGAACCCACAAAAAACTTTTACAGCTGCTGTTCAAAAGAATGCTGTAGTATCCAAGGGAGATTTTAATCTGCAGGGAGAGAGAATAGGAGCTCTGCTCTTCTTTCTGTCTTATGTAGTCTAAGGTCTGTATTATGCTCATTATAATGATATCAGTGCTTCTAAATTAAAGTAGCAATGGCCAGATTCCACAGGGATGTGTGTCACAGAAATACATGTGCTAGTAATTAAAACAGAGTTTTCAAACATTGCTCCAGATTCAGACAAGAACCTTTTTATGCAGTTGTCTAATAAAAAAAAAAAAAAAAGGAAGCTAGAGCCAAACTGGGGGGCAGCATCAGTACGTGACACGGCCACTGACACAACGTGAGACCTCGCGCGCTGTTGTTGCCGCTAGCCACGCCGAAGAAAAGAAGTGTTTTCAAATACTAAGTGGCATTTCAGAAGCTCAGCTTTTATGGAAGTCCATCCAAACCCCAGCTGAATGTTCCCACTGCTAACCACTTTGAAAATCCACTCCAAAGAATAAGTAGTCACCTAGAAAGAAAATGAGATACAATTACAATGAAACAGATACTACTTTTAGATGCTGCCACCGGGCCACTCAGTATCCAGCCATTAGTATTGTGCCTTTTCGGGGGGCAAGTATTTGATGCTTCAGGGAGAAAAAAAGGCACAAAGAGCCAACTAAGCTGCGCTGCACTTTGTGGGGGTAGAGGATGGTCCTTCCTGATCCCCCCATGGACAACGGGTTTGTGAAAAGAAATACAGAGCAATTAGAGTAATCACAGTCTTAGCAAATGCGATTAATGATGAAACAGTTTTCCAACGTTTTGGCAAATCCTGCCGTAGTGTTATTTGCCTTGAATTCCTCCCACAGCAATCAGCTGTGTAAGTTGACGAAATGCAAATGCAAAAAGCCCTACCTTTTGTGTCCCAGGGGTGCTATAACTTGATTATATCCAACCTACTCTTTAGTAGCTGACCTAATTTCTTCTGTTGTTATAATTTTAGAAGGAAGTTTTTACAGGCTTTTTGTACACAATACGGATTAGTACTCCAAGGTAGCTTGGACAAAAAAGGAGATGAAAAATAGTCTTTTGTTCCTGGTCCATTGTTGGTTTAATTTAGTTGGGTGTGTCTGGAGGAATAGAGGAGCCTCATTTTAAGACTTTCTGATTTTGTTCACCTTGCATTTGTGTGTTCTGAGGCTAAAATAAAGCTTGTGTTGCACATGTACGGTGGCTAATGAATTAGCTCCAGTCATCAGCTTAACTGCTCAGAAATTTTACACTGGGTCAAACCTAACACATTGGTACGCTTAGCAGCTCAGATCTTCTTTCAAAACAAACACCTCAAATGTGTCATTAAAAGGCTAAAATGCACCCACTGGCAAGGCCTGCATCCCAATAACGTGGCCGTGTGAGTCCCAGGCTGAATCGAGGGGACCCTGCTGAAAACGACGCTTTGTCCGGTGCGCTGGTGAAGGGGGTGGGATTTGTCTCTACGATTTTTGCAGTAACTTGCTATAGTCTGTCGCTGTTTGCTCAGTTGCACCTAGTCAAACTGGTTTACATTGTCTCTCGCCTCAAAATTTTTAAGTAACCTTTTTTTACTTTTTTTTTTTTTAAAGAACTTGCTGATGCTCACAGTTGTGCTAGATTTGTTATTAGACAGTATCAAGGTGGAAAATACAGAGAGGGCTTCAGAGGCCTTGTCTAGAATTCAGATTTAACTGCTTGAAATCGCTTGCTTTGGGTATATGTTCATTTAAGCAATTAATACATGTGACTGCGTGTAGCGCAGCGCTTCAGAGTCTTCCCAGCCCTTTCGTGTGTGGGTCAAGTAACGATGTTTTTCTGTCATGGCACGTGCCTAGTAGGAAATCAGAGAGTGTTTTTTGAGTGGCATGAGCTGAAACCTTTCCCCTTGCTCACAAGGGGGAGAAAGGCTGCCTTGCAGCGATTTTTAATCCAGGAATGCAAGCTCTGGGGAGATGAAGTCCCTTGGATAGCTGTGGCAGCAGTTGTAATTCAGAGTAAAGCATTCTGGGACTGAATAAAGAGGAGGAGACCTGGACGGAGCCTGCAGAAACTGTGGATGAGTAACCCAGGTTATTATGCTAATGAGATTACGTTTTGCTTTGAGACCTGTTCCTGTAGAGAGAGACTGAGTCGCTTTGTCTTGGCCTATGTCATGGGCAGGAGGAGGCTAGGATTTATTTTTACTGACCAAAATAGTTGTACAGCTGCCAAGGAGTGCCTTGATTCTCCGCCTTCCCTCCAGCTATCTGGGAGAGTTACGGGGAACTTTCCTTTCTATGCCACCAGCCAAAGTCTCTCCAGACCTCCCTTACATCAGGCAGTGCCTCGCACACCCCCCAGGCTTTTTAGCTTCTCCACTGACATTTGGTGAGACCACTTTTCCCTCTGGGTCCAGCCTGGGAAGTGGCTGACAGCAGGGCACCCCCCACCCCACTTTCTCTGGTTTGGGGCTTCCCCCCCACAGCTGGAGCCTCCTGGAGCCCCCTGGTACAGGGGAACCTCTCTGCGCTGCCGGGAGCCCCCTTCTCCAGGGAGCACAGCTTTCTTCTCCCTGCAGACATTGCAATGCTACCAACCCCTCCTGAGGCGGTGTTTGGTTTCCCTGTTTTACCTTGGAGCACCAAGCAGAGCATTTCGTGTCTATAACCATGTGTGTACCGTATGTTCCAGAATGACATATCCTGGTCTAGTGGAGGGTGTCCCTGCCCATGGCAGGGGGGTTGGAACTAGATGATCTTGGAGGTCCCTTCCAACCCTAACCATTCTATGGTTCTATGATTCTATGGTATATCCTGTTACAGTGATATACAGTGGGAATAGGCTGGTATAAGTCCCTCTTCTACAGCTTATCAGCCTCCCTAATAGGAATTTGTGGTGGTTTAATTGCATTGATGTAGTTGCAGGAGTACGTACTTCTCCGTGTAAAAACAGGATGAGAAAAATCCCCTAGGTAAGAGAAATTTTGCTGGCCACTTTTAGAAGAACCTTCACAGGCGTAACTTTTGTTTCAGGTGCCGTGCTAGTCTCCGTACGTGAGAGAAGCTCTTGTTTGTAAGGGGCCGATTAGTCATTTGACAGGTAAGCACGTTTACTCATAAAGCAACCTGTCTAGCTCCATGCATGGCTAAACTGAGTAACTAGGTAATCACGTTTCTGTAACTCAGGCCTGCCCTGCTGCTCCCCTTCCCTGGCGCAGGTTTGTTGTATTCTCTCCTGCCCTGTCCGTCACTCAGAGGCCGTGCTTCGCTAGCACAGGGCGCAGTGCGCAGGGCGGTGTTTGATCGCAGATATGTTCTGTATTGATAGATTTTACAGCTCGCTCGTTACGTTCAGAATTCAGAGGCAATATTGATTTTAAAAAAAAAAAAAAAATTGAAGGAGAGAAAACTCATCTTCAAGCGTACCCAAACCTGTATTCAGCCTTACTCCTTGCTTTGAGTGTTAGGCAGAAGCGTCACTACAGTTTTTATGGGACTGGTTATCCCCCGCAAATGTGAGTGTTCATATGGCTTATGGTAGAGGGGGCAGAGCTCCCTCTGTAGATATCTACAGAGTATCAGGCCCTAGGAATCCAAATTTGCAAAATTACTTTGGTTAGCTTGGCATTAAGAGAGCTACGTACAACAGCACTGTTCAGAGGAGGAAACCCTAAATTAGAAAGCGCTAGGCAGAAATTCAGACAGGCTATGGAATTGCTGGACTGGGCAAAAAAAGCTCTTAGCCTGATAAGTCCATCTCATCCATTTTCTTCCTTTGTTGCTGCAGTGCAGCCACAATTTCTGTCCCACGTACTGTCCTTAAACATATTTTAATTTTTGTTTCAGTGCAGTTAATTGATTCTTCCCCGTATTTGTGATTTGCTTGACTTTCGTCAACTTCTGTTTATGTGTTCATTGAACTTTTTAATCCCTCAGTGGGGAAAAAATAACCAATTTCCAAAACAGTTTTTTCAGTTTTATCAAATTGTTCTTTAGTCACTGTTGGGTTTGTTGGGTTTTTTTCCCCTGGCTTTTTTCTTTTTTCTTTCCCCTGGCTTTTTTTCTGCTAAATTAGGAGTTAATTCCAGTTTCCTAGCTAGTTTCTTCAAGTTTACCTGAAAGGGGCAGGGCGGAGAGGGAAGATAACTTGCCCAAGTTTCATTAGTTGTATTATAGCTATTCAGACAGAATGAAAAGAAATATGAAACAAGGAGTGTCAACAAATTTCACAAGGATTAATGTTTGCATCATTGCTAAAACAATGAGAAATGCATGGCACAATAAGTAAAAGTGATCAGAAGAAGGGTGTGACTGAAGGAGGAATAAAATTAAAAGCTGAATGATGGCAAAAGGGGGAGTCGGGGGAGGGATTTAAACATGGCCAAGAATAATTGATTGACTTCTAGTTTGTCGTAGGAGGAAAGGGGCAATTATGACTATCTCCTGTATGGATGTAGGGAGGAACATACGAGAGCGCTCTGACTTTGACAGAAGAGATTGCAAAGCTTGAACATGGTCCAGCTGCCTTGGGGTAGGACTGGCTTTGATTAGTCCAAGCAACATGGTAGGACAAGAGGAAGGACAGTGCTTATAAACAGCGTAAAGGGATTGGAGCAGCACGTCAGGGGGCTCCTCAGAAGTTCAGCAGCAGTCACATGAAAGCCAAATTGGCAAAGACACCTCCCCAAGAAGACATAGTGCTTAAAATGCAGGACTGGATGAATGAAGAGACCAAGATAAATGCATACGTGTGCTGGTTTTGGCAGGGATAGAGTTAATTTTCTTCCTAGCAGCGGGCATAGTGCTGTGTTTTGGATTTAGCATGAGAGTAATGTCGATAACACACTGACAGTTTAGTTGTTGCCAAGCAGTCAAGGACTTTTCAGCTTCTCAAACTGACCTAGCAAGGAGAAGGTGGGGGGTGCCCAAGAAGCTGGGAGGGGACACAGCTGGGACAGCTGACCCTAACCGGCCAAAGGGATAGTCCATGCCACGCGGTGTCATGCTCAGCATATATAACTGGGGGAGCTGGCCAGGAGGCAGTGTGGCTCAGGGACTAGCTGAGCGTTGGCTCTGGGCGGTGAGTGAGTGTGCTGTGCATCACTTGTTTTGTTTCTGTTATTATTATTAATAATAATAATTAATAATAATAATCTTCCTTTTCTGCCCTATTAAACTGCCTTTAACTCAACCCACAAGTTTTACCTTTTTCTTTTCGATTCTTTCCCCCATCCCACTGAGTGGGGGGAGCGAGCGAATGGCTGTGTGGTTGCTTTAGCTGCCTGCTGGGTTAAACCACAACAACACGTCACTGGTGCAGAATGCTGCCAACGTGACTGGGGGGAGAGGCAGAAGAGAGAAAGCCTGTTGAGATTTCCATGGCGAACAGGAATGGAAAAGGAAGCCTCAGCTGTCAAAAGGGAGAAGTGAGGATGGAGTTGTGAAAGCCACGGAGAGAAAGTGTTGAGAGGAAAGATAAAGTTGGCAGAGAGATGACAAAAAGTAAGAGAGGGATCAGTGAAGATATAAATAAAGACAACATCATTTAAGGAAGCAGAAGTCACGAGAGCAATTTCAGTGGTGCAGTGAGAGTAGATGGCAGAATGTGAGAAATGCAAGACAGAGTAGAAAAGAGGCTTGGAAGTACTTGCTGTACGTGAGTTGTGGTATTAGTCTTGGCGAGAGATGAGCCAAGAGAAATGGGGAAATGTGAATATTGAGAATAACGGTGTGTACACTAGAGGAAAGTTATTGGAGGCTCTGAGGGACAGAGGGATGAGACAGAGGAGTGTTAAGAGCATGTGAAAGAGGTGGTGTGGGTCTTAATATCTTTAGGAATTGGTCTATGGAGTCTTGTACTGTAAAAAGGAGAAGTCATAGGAGAAAGAGCTTGCCAGCGTGGGTAGGGAGGATGTTCTCAGAGACTTTTCTTTCCGCTTTCTGAAACCTGATGGGTGTACACACATCCTTTACCATCAGAGCTCGTTTTCAGACAAACCAGCAAGAGGGAAAGGAAGAATTAACCACAAGGAGAAAAAGTTAAGGGAAAGGAGGGAAAGATTTTGGTAGAGGAATATGGAACTATCTAATTAGCCTAATTGGCATCATCTATCATTTTCTACAGCACCACCAATTCTCAGTATCGCCTGTACTGAAAGTCTCTGTAACGAAAAGTGGGATCCAGGTCACTTGACAGACAGGCAAACGTACCTGCTGACTTCTAAGCTTATGCCTGTGTCTCTTTTGTCAAGGATCAGAAGCAGGGAAAGAAAAAACAGTTTTCAAAGTCAGGGTCAGCAGAGAGAAGCACATCATTTGCATTTTGCTTTATTAATATGGGTTAGCTCAGCAGGCGAAGCCTAGCATACTGATAAATGATTTTGTAATGGGAAAAGTAGGGTCAGTGACTGCACATCATTTTCCCCCCTAAAGTAAATGAGGCACCGTTGGGTGGGAGGACTTGGGGGGTGGGGTATGTGTGTGTCATATTTCATTTCAGTCAGGAAATACAGATGTAGGACAGACCAAAATGTCTCTGAATATTTCACCAAGGAAAAGTTATGATGAAAAAGAAGCGGAGCTAGGCCCTGCGGTTATCGCACAGTCCTGCTCCCAGGTGGTGATGGTTAGCTCCTGCTGCATTGGGTCCGCCTGTTCTCCTGCTGTGTTTAATCTGAGCAGCTCACAAAGCTGGTTCTATTCTTGCACAGAAACCCTCTGTTACCCCTTTCTGGAAATGAGACTTTTTACAGCTTATAATCTCCCAAAACATAACTGCTGCTACCTTTACCTCGTGCTCCCCATTACCTCAAGTACAGGTTTTGCCCTTCGCTTCCTACAAAGTGGTACTGAGTACAGAGCATTTCTTCATGGAGGTGTGATTGTGGAAGGAATGGGGCACAGGCATCTGAGGAGGGCTAGCATTGATCATACCCTGCTGAAGCAGCTCAAGGAATATACAGATCTGGGCAAAATAAGCAGTATCTACGTGTTTTTCCTTGCCTGAGTCTTCTGAGCTTTCTTTGGGCTGGGGTCCGAGACTTTGAAGCTTTCTGCTCTCCTCCAAGTCATAGGAAGCAACTTCTTCAGTTGTGAGTTGGATCTCACAGCTAAACTGACAGCTGTGAGAGGCAGATTGGCTTTTCTGTTCCCTTGCTCAAGCTTTCCATGCCTCCGAGCGCACCCCCAGCCTGTCATGCCCACGGTGGGATTAGACAGCTCAGCTCACCTGATCCAATAATTACTCGCTGCCGAAAGGGGGGATTCCACTCCACCTCCTCCTCAGCCCTGCACCCCAGCAGCTTCCCTTCCTGTGGCACTGGAGTGCTCATCTTGTCTCACAGCAAGGATTTCCTGAGACCTAAACCAGTAGAAAACTGACTCTGCCAAAGAAGGTGAGCGGTACTTTTGCTGGATTAGCTAGGTGAGCCATCCGTCCCACCACAGGAGCACAGGCTGGGGGAGGCAGGACTGCCCGTCTGGTGCCCGAGAGCTGTTGGACAGGCTTGGCTGCATCATCACGCCATACCCCACAGCACTGAAGAATTCATGCTCAATGCTGGTCCGTGCTCCACATCTGAGAAAAATTCTTCCGTTCCTCACTCCTGGACGTCAGGCAAACATGGTGGGACTGATTCAGCCTCCAGCTATCTGATTTTCCAAAGATGCTCCCATTTTGAATGGGAGTTTTAGTAAGGTGTATGACTTGGGCCTGACAGTTCAGCTCCACATCCACTGAGACATTCGGTAACTCAGCAATTTCTTACCTAAAATCAGAATACAAAAATTACACACAGGCATGGTCCCCAAATTATCGCAGTTAGGCATGATGCAGCACTTACACACTGACCCAGAGCATGTGCCACTACTTTTTCCTCATTATATTGGCTCTGGTACCATTTTGAATTAAGACTGACATATGTTTCAGTTTCCAGCACTATTTTAAAAATGCAAATATGTAAGCTGCACCATATTTTGTGTTCCGGTTTGTTGGTGTAAATGAAGTGAGGTTTTTTTCCTATCCTTTGAACAAAGTTCCCTCAGAAAACTTTTGGCACACTCTGCTCCGTCTTGCAGTGACCTTACATTGATACATTTTTTTGTGTGTTGCCTGTGAGTCCTCCTTTTTTTTCTTTTCCTTCACGCTTTATCTGTTGGCACAGAGCTAAATCCAAATTTCAGCAGCCTGTTCCCAGGGCTAAACAGGCAGCCTAGTGTCTTTTAGGTGTTATTTTTTAATTTTGTGGATCCTGGGTCTGTAATCTCAGACAAGAAGAGTTAAAAGCCAGGCAGCATTGCATGCTCTAGTCTTTTGCAATATATTTCTATCCTGCATGAACATAATAATGTTGGGGGGAAGTGTTGATCTGCCGGAGGGGAGGATGGCTCTGCAGAGGGACCTGGACAGGTTGGATCGCTGGGCAGAGGCCAACGGGATGAGGTT
>VWZZ01001468.1:565347-581299 GCA_013399095.1 Psophia crepitans | reverse complement strand
ATTCTATTCTATTCTATTCTATTCTATTCTATTCTATTCTATTCTATTCTAATTTCACTTAGATCCAACATACATCTAAGATAGAAAACCTGATAGACTATTCAAGAAATTAGAACAACTATTTTGTCTTCAAATTTGTCAAACTTAAGTTTGTTAAACGTAAAGGCATTCTGTTGTGTTGGTTTACATCACAGTGCTATAATGCCTGTAACACAGCGCAACTACTTCTGTAATCTTTTGATTTGTTTTTGTCTAAACTTTATATAGTACAATAAAATCTTCTGGGTAAATACAGTGCACATAGAAACCTTGCATTGTTACATGGGTTTCTAAACGTTCATTTTGAAAGGAAAATAGACAACTGTTCTTAAATTACTGCCTTTTAGCTCTGTTTTTGTAAAGAGATACTCATCTCTCTAAAGAAAGAACTTCCTTGAAGAGGAGGCTCATGCCATCACTGTCACAGGGAAAGCCTTGGGCTATGGGGCCCTTGCAGTACCGCAAGTTGGAGTCTCCTCCTCTGGAGATACTCCAAACCCACCTGGACATGATCCTGTGCAACCTGCTCTAGGTGATCCTGCTCTAGTAGGGGGGCTGGACTAGATGATCTCCTGAGGTCCCTTCCAACCCCTACCAATCTGTGATTCTGTGTATTTCAGGCCAATACAGGTATTTGTTCAGTAATTAATTGCAGGTGACTAAATGTGGGGTTTTTTCCATAGCACGACAGGAATGTTTAAGTAGTGGTCTGCAAGAGGGATTGCTGCGCACCTCAGCAGGTGCTCTGCTGTTGTGGCCAAGAGACAAAAAATGAAAGGTCACTTAAAGTAACTGCTGCTGTTTCACTTGCAGGAGGGTCCGTGCTCACTGCAGCAGCGCAGACAGCTTTGAATGAATCACAGAATTCCAAGAATTAGCGACAAACCAGCACAGGAGCTGCCAGAACAATGCAGTGACTGAGGCAGCTGATGTGATCCCTGGATGTAGAATACCTTCCGTAGGAGTAAAGAGGTGATATTACGGTAGCATTAAGGGAATAGCGTCTCTTGTTCTGGTGCCCATGCTTGAGAAAAATGATGTTGACAATTTAGGATTCGCAAAGGAGCAATAAGAGTTATGACGTCTAAGAAAAGCTGATTTATGGTAAGAGACTTATGATTGGTCTCTTTAGTTTTTTGAAAAGAAGACTAAGAGGGAACGTGAGGCTGAACAGTCGGCTGTGCTGGCCCTTAACTGCAAGGTGCTCTGTCATCCTACAGACACATCCCATGGCAGGAGATGAAAGCTAGAAATAAGGTGGATAGAGTAGTTCAGGGTAAAGATCAATTAACTTCATCACAGTATTGTGCCTGGATCATATTCTGGCTTAACAGCCACAGGAGCCCTTTTAATTACTGTGGCAAAGGTGTCATGAAAAGTGTGCATGAATAATTGAGATAATATGCTACATAACCAGGGCCAAATGCAACCACCCGAGCTCGGAGAACTCAAAAGAGCTGACTGGGACATCTGCATTTGAATAGCTCTTAAGGGAGGATTGCGCAAATCAAGGACTCTTTCGCTGCTATGGGCAATTCCAGGAGACGCTGGTTATGGCCCTCCCAAAAGCATGATTGTCCTGTATTCCTTCCTGTGCCCTCTCTGCCACGTTAGCCTGTAAAACACTACGTCATTCGTCTTCAGGTTCCTCCTTGGAGCTGGATTCAGGGATCATACGTGCATTCAGGGAAAAAATACTCGTATGCTTCTCTCCCATTAAAATCAATGTGTTTTCAAGCTGTCTGAAGGTAAGCATAGAGTTCAGTCGTCTCTGAATGCAGCCAGGTAGCCTACTGATTGTGTCTAGGTAAAGAGTTGGTAGGGATCTTTCTTCCATTTCTTTGACTTCACACCAGCTTATTTCACGTTGTCTGTTTAGAGGACAAGCGCTTTAAAGCGCAAACTGTCATTTCTATGGATGTGGTGTTTAGCGCAGCTGAAGCCTGCCTTGATTGGGAGTTCTAGATGCAACTTGAATGCAGATAATAGAAATTTATAATAAGGCTTGAATTAATACTTAGTCTCCCATGCTGTATAGTTTGACATCAGTGCTGCTTTACCGCTGCAAGCCCTTACAAAAGCTACAGTGGTTCCAAGAGGACTCATCAAATGCTGTTGTAGAAGGATTTTGTGCTTTGTCTCATAGCGAATATTTCCAGAACTGGACTGTCTCTTTTCCACGATCATCACAAATTAAGACCACATGCATTTCATATGCTCAAAGAAGCGCAAAAGAAAACAACATTTGCTAAACAGAAATTAATCTGAATCTAGCTAAGGACTGAAATAGTAATAATAAAAAAAGGCTTTAAGCATACATGGGCAGTCACTAGGTGCTTGGGTAGCTGCCTGCCCTCAGCTTTCTGTACATAGCTCTAGTTTCTAGCAGATCCTAGTTGAAATTCAAATCAGTTTCAGCATTGCTGCTGTCTCTTCTAATTGACTCTGTCGATACACTCAGCTAGTGGGAGGGACAGACGAGCAAAGCAGGCAGAAAGGACCAAACGATTTCTAACACGTGCTCAGCTATTCAGCAAAACCTTATGGACGCGGGGGCCTGACACTGCACAAGCGTCGGGATTCCCCGTGCCCTGCCACAGAGCACTCCGTCAGAAAACCCACACTGATTTTTTTTTTTTCGTTTTTAAAGTGTTAGAAGCATTAGGCCCAGACAGCGGTTGAAAACCACAGCTCAGTTGGCGATGAGCGCTGTGCAGCAGCGGAAGCGCGTGCAAAAATTCTGGCTGACTCATCCATAATTCATCTGGCGTCCCGGAGAACGTGCGCACTGGAGCGGCATCCCTGGAACTCCTGTGAGGGGAGAGGGCAGCAACCGGCCCTCTTCTACCCAGGTAACCTTGCAGCCCCCAGCGGCTCTGGTGGCAGGGCAGGGCAGGGGAGCACAGCCCTGGGAGCCTTAACGACCTGTGCTTCGTGAGGGTGCTGCTGTGGGGAAGGGCCAGTGAGGGAGCTGGCCCCGTACCCTGGGATAACACGTGCAATGATTTGAGGAATCCATCCCAGCCCGTTCAGTATTCCCATCTTCGTACCTGTGCGCTGTGATGTGAGCTCTGCTTTGAGTGACTCGGCTCTTGGCGCGCAACCTCCCGCTGGGCTGTGTTTCCAGGGGCTCCTGGCGAAGCGCTGGCCCAGTGTTATTAAACCGTAATGATCTGTTCACACAGAACCCAAAAGGTAGGCGGCTGCAACCCAGGGCAAAGTAGTTTTTAAGCCTGACCTTCAGCTTGGAGGTAGCTAAGCAACATATTCCATGTTGAGGGATTTCAGTCACCTGATGAGGTTATTTTAAAGGTATGACTGGCCTGAAGAGACGAGTAGAAAGTCTTGCAGGCTGTTTGAAAGGAAACTGGAAAAAACAGGTTGAGTATCAGAACCTGTCTGTGATTGAGGTGTGCAGTAGCCTTAACTTGGAGGAGTTTGCAAGAGAATCTTATGGAAAAGAATGGTGACAAGTAGTGAGGAAAAAATTACACAGACAAATGAAAGTAGATGTTAATTACTTTATCTCCATCCGTGCATTTCCTCTACTGCCCAGGGCTGAAGGAGCTGACTCCTTTGGGACTGACTGCTTCCACTGATTTTCTGAAGGGATGAATGGAGTTCAGAGTACTCAAAATGCCAGAGCTGCAAAATAAGCTTGTGGGAAATCTGTCATTCAGCCGTTAGTCCTGGGACTGTGTGGTCAGTCACGCAGCCCGGGCAGAGCGAAGAGCACGTACTCGCAGTAGTGCCCAAACTGGGCACGAGGGCCGAGGGCCGTCCAGCTGGACTGCGGATGTCCCAGGACACCGGTAGGTGAAGAGGGCTGTACCCCATAACGCTTGGCGCAGTGGTTAACTTCCACCTGAACGCTCTGTTGGTGAGAGCACCGAGTCACTTGACAAAACAAGATTCAGAACTCATTAGCTAGCACACACAAGTCAAAATCATCAGTTACATTCAGGGTCTACAAATGTGTTTCTGTTCTAGTGCCAGAAGCTGTGCTTCAGGAAATTATCTTTTCAGGGCTGTATTCATGGTTGCTACCTTCAATTGTTTAAAAAAACAAACAGAAAAAAAAAAACCCAAACCCCAGATAGACATAACATAGAGACGTAATCTAGAAAATAACATCATCTTGAAAACACAGCATGTTTTATTAATAAAAATTTTGCCTTGCCAAAGCAAAGTTTCTTTGCTACATGATGTTTAATCTCACATATACTTCTATGCCTATTTTCTTGGCTCAAATCTAATTACTTGCCAGTATTTCAGTTTGTTATATCTATTTTCATCTCATGTTCTGCCACTGTTCCCGAGAGTACACTCCATTGCACAATTCTCTGTATTATTTATTTTGAGGCAGCTTCTGGGATAAAGAATTAGTCCTGGGATTTATCCACAGTTTTGACACTGGCCAGCTGGGTGACTTCTGGCCAAGTCACGGCACCTCTTTGCTGCTGTTTTCCCAGCAGTAAGAGTGCAGTAACAGCACTTCCTTTTTGAAAGCACATGGAGAGCTGTAGATGAGGTGCTGTAGAGTTCGTGGTCCATATTTACAACAATGATTTCACTGATGTAGATGACTTATGTACTGAATTTTCTTTTTTTTTTTTTTTTTAAACAGATGAAAATCTGAAGACCAACACCTTTTAAAGTGCTTATTAACCTCCAACCTCACTGTTTCTTCTCCTCAGCCTGTTCAACAGAGGCACAACAGTAACACAGACAAGCTTTTAAATTAGACATTTGTGACCTATTTGGAATGTGTACAATCAGTGCAGACTTTGCTCATTGGTTCTGATTTTTGTATTCTTAAGGTGGCCTCTGAGGGAATAAATGCACCATTTCTTATGCCCATGAAATGTGCACCCTTGGTCCAGCCAGGCAGGGGTGCTGCTTGAATTGCAGCAGCCCCAGGACTTGACTTGGTAGGGAAGAACTGCCTGAATTTGGGAGGAAAGCCTCGCTGTGACACTTGCTTTTCAGTCCTGCCTTCAAGTTCACTGAACTCCATGCAGAACATCTGTCAAGTTAGGAAAGTTTCCGTAGTCTGTGCCTCTTCTCAAAATACCCAACAGCCAGATTAAATCTGTCTTGTGGTGACTTTCATGTTATCAGATAAAGGAGTCTCTAAAGAGATGCAAGTGCAACGGCCAAGTAATTGCGCTAGAGATGCATGAGTTAATTTTAAAAGGTGTTTCCTGTTTCACCCTTCTGCATGATCTTCTCAAAAAAGTAAATTCAAATTAGTACTAAATACATTTTCTTAAATAGCATCAACTATGGGAAAGTTTCTTTCAACTCCATTACATATATAATCATGATACACTGATTACTGTACAAGACTACTACAGTATCTTATCTCTGAAATTCACATTTGAAGTTCAACCATATATCAGAAAAATCCCCCCCGCAAGGAGGGATTAGTCAGATCACTACTGGCTTGCCTGTTCTTTATAACCTCATGTTTATTTCCTCAGTTACGCGCTGCATAGTTCAAACATTGTGTGCCCCTTCGCAGCAAACATCCCCATTCCCATCCAGATACAGGGCCCTGGCGTTGATGCCTGATGCGCTACGCACCAGTGTGAAGCTTGACTTACCAGTGAGGATCCAAGGGGCTCAGAGCCCTGCTAGCCCGAGTGCAACTGGAGGGCCAGGACCGGACTTTTGTTTGGGAGCTGCTGGTCAGAGGTTTTTGCAGCATCAGAGTCGATGCTTTGTCCATCACCCGAGGCCCAGTAAACAAAGGCGAAACTGTGCAGTGCCTAATATTTAAATGTTTATTTGAAGGGTATCGCCTTGCAATACTAAATTCTTGAATTTGTCTCATGCATCTGCTGATTTTGTAACTAAAGAACCATTGGTCAAATTATTTTCCTTACTGCTTCGTAATTGTGGGAGGAAAACTGTAAGTGGATCGGAATTGTGCACCACAACAATGAATGTAACTCTTGTTTAAGGCACAGGATATGAGAGAGGACTCAAACTGGAGCCAGCTGAGGACAGCTCTTTCTACCAGGCACTCAAGTTCCCCTCGGGAGGATTTTATCCAACCCTTGACACCTAGTTGGGATATTTCTTCCAGCAGAGCTACACCTGTAGTGTAGGCAGGGTGGAGACATTTTACCACAGTCAAACCATATGCAGCTTGGTTACACTTTGATACATTCTTGGCAGCACTGAAGGAGCATGAATTAATGAAATTTTTTTCATGTTATGTGTTTGTAAGAGACACAGTACTGGATGTTCGACATCACTGAGAAGCCAAAATAAATATACTGTGGTAATGACCTTCAGGATGTGGAAGAGAATGTTATATCACTTAATGATAAGTAAATAAATAGAGTAACAGTTCAGGCCTTGTTAATTTGACAACATCTTTAAACTTGATACAGTAGCAGATACCTGCCCCTCTCCTCCTCCCCTTCTTTTTAAGTTCTGCACTAAGCAGATAGTATACCTGTACAGTATGTCCGTTCCTCTCAGTTAAAGGTCATTCATGAACAGGCTCCGAAGTTACACAGGGTTTTGATAAAATACAGGCTAATTCTAGTTGTGTACAACCCTTCCTCCTCTTCCTACCTTCCTCTGCCTTCAGGGCCTATATTAGAAGGAAGAGGAGTTATGTATCAGGCAGTGTTGGTGTCCATCTTCAGTACCACCTCCTGAAAAGATGCTGCTGGATATATCATCATTAGCATTCATTTCTTCAGAAGCATAGAGAACTCTTGGTTGCCAGAGACAGAAAACATGTAAGCTGAGATAACCATCACTTGGCACTTCTTGCTGGTCGATTTTTAACTACTGCTTTCACACACATTTGTTACCAGCTGTTCATTAACAAAGAATGATTAATTCCTTGTTACAGCAGGGGGGAGGGGTGTCCTAAACTTTTCCTACACTGTTGCCCCAGTAATGTTTGTTGGTTTTGTCTTGCAGTTTGCATCAATCCTGCCTGAGCCAGCAACAAGCCGTAAGCATGTACCTGACCAAGGAACGTTGAAAAGATTTGTGTGGCTGCGTTTATATTCTCTGTGGGTAGACATGGTTATAATACTTCCTTTTCCTGCATTTTTCACTGTGATTCAATATTCCTTCTGTACATAAGATCGTGCCACTTTAATTATGGATTGTGCTTCCATTTAAATTGATAGAGAACTTTTAATACAAGTTTGAAAGAGAAGTTGCTGCCTTTTCTGCTATTAATAGTATTACTACTTTATATAACTATGTGATTCCCATACAGTGGGTAAATTATAACAGACAAAGAAGCATCTCTGCCCACAAGGAATTTTTACTTCTGCATAAAATGAGATGAAAGGATACAGAGCAGGAAATTTCAATGCAGAAAACAGACTGAGGTTTGGAGGGCAGAGACAAAATGCTACAAAGAAATAGCAAGTCTGCAAAAGGTCAGAACTCACCGTACAGATGAGGGGCAGGCAAGAGAATTAGGGCCAGCATTAACGTCTGATACTGTGTACAGCAATTCCTGGTTTAGGAGTGAAAATTGAGATGTCAGTAACTGAGGTGAAGAGGCTATTTTTCCTATGAAGTGTTTAATTTTGCAAGTGTATTTCCTCTTGCCCAAGCTCTGTTTCACCTCTTCCTATAAGCCAGGGATGTGTGACACGTCACTGAGTCACATCTCGCTCCAGCTGCACTGCATCTTCAGCAGCTTTCAGTCCCACCTCTTTAGCATTTTGCCAGGGCTACCTCCTGTTCTCCTCGCTCAAACACAAAGCTCAGGCAGGGAAGTGGGACGGCGAGCCAGCCCATACCCACTGCTGCTCTTCCTGCTGGGCCACCTGCGTGCCAGGCTTTGTGCTGACCAGGCGTGTCAGGAGGCTGCTTGGTGGCACTCAACAGCTCATATGGGACCCCACAGGGGTCAGGTAAAGACCCTTCTGCTGCATTGCATCATATAAAGGAATTCATGCTGCAGGCAGGCAGAGGCTTTTGGAGAGCAAAAGCACGCTTTGAGCCACATGCTATCTCTAAAAGCCAAATATGTACTAAAAGAAATCACCAAAAGCAAACCAACGCCCCACAAATTATACTATCTAAAATGGCACAGATTTAAATTTCCCATACAGTGAGTTCAAAGTAAATATCTCATGCCTGTAAAAATACTGTAAGAACATTATAAAGGTTTCAAAGTCAAGCACCCATAATATTAAGAAACACGTTAATTTGGATTAAGCTTTGCAGCTTTAATTCTTTCCCTCTGAGTGCACTTGCGCCCTGGTAGTCTTCGTTTGTATGATCACATACAACTTTTTCCAGAACACAGAATGCTTGATTAAGCAGAAACTGGTTCATCTGTTTTTGTCAAATGTGCTAGAATGGGAGGGATGTCCTCCAGGTACCTGTCTTTCTCCATTGTCTGTTGACAGAACCAAGGTGAGAACTTAGGTGAAATATTCTAACACACTGGTCAGGGAAGTCATTCCCGCTTCCAGTACTGACACAGAATGCTCTTACCGGGCATACTAGATTTGTTCCCAGTAAAGCTCACCACCAGCTTATCCACAACCAGCACAAGCCCTCTGCAGAGAGAAATCGTAGTGCTTGACAGCTTCTCATACGCTTCCACAGTGTGTCACTCACTGGCTGAGAGGCCTCTGTGGCCCAGGAACCTTACGTCAGTCAGAACTGAAACATGTCTCTCTGTGCACCAGGTCTTACCTTTCTGGAGCCTGGCAACAACTTTTAGAAATTAATTTTCAGGTTCTTCAGAGTCTATAATGAACTATTTTTTAGCATGGACCTTCATCTAAAAATCCAGGCTGGGTGGTGCAGCAAGCAAGAAAAATCTAAATTAAACTAAGGATATGATTTTTATATATGATTAGTGTTGCTCTCACTAATGAGCTAGTTCTCCAATACAGCTTCATGCAATTGGTTATTTTTAGAGAGAACGACCACCTCTACAACGTATGGCCTCCTATAGACTGCACTTTTGTAAGAGCTGGGGATAAATGCTACCTGCCATATAAATTTAATATGGCACTTCAGTAAACTTGCAAGTTGCTAGAACTGCGCTCCCAACCAGTCCGGCAGTTAACTGCAAGACACGATGTAAAACGAGGTGTTTGCATTCACAGAGTTTTAGTCAAAGTTGCTTGGCATGTCAACAACAAAAGATACTCACTAGAAGAAATAAAGAGTCTCTAACAAGCACATTTATCCTAGAGCTCATAACTACAAACCATTAAAATTAAGCAAACTAGTTGTTTATCAAAACCTTCCTCTAATTACCAAGAACTAGCCAAGTGTGACAAATCCATGACAACACTGAATTGTTAGTTTCCTGCAATCTTTATGTTTAAAAATAAACTCCTCCCTACCATGAAACTTAACCTGCTAGGGCCTGGGAGTACAGACAGCATTTGCCTATTAACAAGCATTATTATACATCAATTACCTTAAGAAGCAGAAAAGTTCACTGAAGTTAGTAATACACAATGGAGAACTTTTTGGGATGGAAAAGATTTGCACTCTGCACTTTCCCCCAACCTTTTTCAAAATATACCAGTATATTAAATACAAGGGGGATCCATACATACAGATCACTGTCGGTTCCTCTACAAAGCTGTAACACGGAGAAGAATGCTGTCAGGTCAAATTAAGTATTGCTGATTTTCATTATTTCACTGCACATCCTTCAATACCTTTTTTTCAGCTGTCAAAGTCAAGGGACTGCAGTAAGAATCCCAGGTTTTGTATTTTTAACCAAGGTTTTAATTTTTCTGTTTGGCAAAAGCTTGTAAATATGAAAGTAAAGTCTCCTAAAATCTCAGAAAACAGATGGCAAATAACCAACCACCTACCCATCCTCTCTTAAATGTCTTATTTTTAAGAAAATGGGCTTTTAAGCCAATTTCATTTGTGGGTGGGGATTGACTCATGAGTTTCGAACATTTACTGTGGCAATGCAAATCTGGATCAAGACTTAAATTTGACGTTTCAAAAAGCACTGTTGAAAAATTTTTAAAAGCAGCAGAAATGCTTGCATTCCATTTAGTTTTCAGACTATCCAAATTAAATATGTATTTTCAAACCACTCAAGCATTCCCTTACATTGTTACTAGTCAAAACACAAGACAAACCTGTTAGCGTATGTCGCCGGAGGTTTTATGAAAACTTTAAGCAAGCGCCGGCCAGGAACGCTCATGGGGTAGCTGGTCCAGCTGTGGAGGGAAGAGGAGGTCAGATAACCTCTCGGTCTTTCTCAGCATTTTGATTCCTAGAAAGGAAAACTGACTTCATTATTAAGACACTTCCAAGACGGGCAGTACCGTGCAGCTGTAACAAATCAGTGGCAATACCGTGACTTTTCTGTAGTAAAGATTTTCATATGCTACTTTATAGCACCCTCACACAGGTACGTTCATAAAGTAAATTAAAAGAAGTTAAAAGAAGTTGCCAAGTAGATAAGATTCAATTATTTTTAAGATGATTAAACAATATTGTTGATGACAGAGGCTAGCATAGGCATGGCTTGACAAACAAGAATAATTGCTGATCATGATAATAATACTACGTACTAGAACAGGAAGCTACTCTTCCTCCAAGCTTCTGAGCATAATACATTGCAATCATGACAGCATATGAAATTAATCTTAAAAACAGTCACCTGCAAATTCATGACCTTGTTTGAAATATTTTAATCCCTCTGTCATGCAAGTATTCTCCAAGGTTACTACGACTGACCAAAGTTAGAAAAGTATTTTGCATTTTGTCAGATGATGTGCTTTGTTGATGCATGTTTTCATGCTCTTAAAATAAAAGGAGGCAACTGTCTGTACATTCTACAGGCTTCTGGTATTTTTAATATATTCCATAAATCATAACATAATGATCAGTCCTGTACAGTAAATACTATCATCTAATAAAGGAAGCAGATTTTCAGAATTTCAGATTTCAGCAGATACTCAGGATGTCATGCTAACCTGTTTCCCTGGAACAGATTTGGAAGAGGCAGACTACAGATTGGCAGTAGGACTGGGACCAGCTATAGTAACTAAAAATTATTAAAACTCAGTGTTTTCACCTGAAGTCCACTTAAAAATCTACTTCTGCCACATGAAGAATGTGGAACATTTGAATTTGTAGGTGTGAGAGATGCAAGAGAGGAAAAAATAGTTGCTGATATGTAAACATCTATTTTACTGAAGAGCCAAGTGAGCTAAAGAAAAATGCATGACGAAACTCCATCCGTGTGCGATTCCTGGAGCCTTACTCATCTCACTTCCTGATTCTCCTTTTTGGCCTCCTTTCCCTTAGGGCCCTCCCACCTCTATAACCACCATAACAATAATTATCCCGTCAGTGGAGACTTAAACATTCTTGACATCCTAACATCTAACAAGTACAGGACATTTCACAAAGGCCTAGCGTGGCTTTCAAGAAGTGGGTCAGCTTGACACATCCCATGTGTTTCTGAAAGCCTGCAGTCTTTGAGCTTGCTCATCTATGGTAATGGGCACCCTACCAATGCACAGACTGGAAACAAAACACTGCCGCCTTTGCCAGGGGAGCTTTAAAATGTTTACTGAACCCGCATAACTTGTAAATTTTCATTCTAAACATCATACAGAGGATGTCCTACGGTGCATGGCCACAAAGCAGTTTCCAAACCTGGCGGTTTTGTGACCCACCTGGCCCTTGTTAGTTAAAGAGGCTCTCGCAGGAGTCAGGCTGCCGATGCACCCAGCCAGGGCAAGGGGAAAAGGAGCGCACAGCACTTCGGTCCGTTAGTCCAAGCAGGCTGGATCATCGGCTCTTATTTCATCTTTTCCTGTCTTTCAACCTCGCTTCTCTTGGTTACTTACCACAAAGGGACTTTTTAAGCCAGGCTGATCTAGCCAAACAAACTCATTTACTGTAGAAATTTTGGGCACTGTAATTATTTTTTTTTCAGTCAGTCTTCAAAAGTTTTTCTTACATTTCAACATTTAAATCATGCCAACTTGCTTCCACCCTCGACAGAAATTCACAATGACTCAGAAATGGATCTTGATCCGCTGACTGAGAATCACTTCTCCAATAGTGTTACGGTTTGGTATCTGTTTTCACAAAAGTAATAAACCAATGTGTCTCATCATATTTTCTATCCTGCCCCCACATGGATTTGTCCTGTGAATGAAAGACATTCTATTCAGCTTGGAGGGCATTTTATTTCTGTGCTCATTTTGACATTTTAGTTAGAATACGATGCTTGTGCAGTAGCCCAGACAGCGGAGACTATAAAATCTTCTATTTATGATTTATCCCAGTGAAAAGATTTTCAGTTCTCCTTAAACTTCCTTTAATACTGGGCAAAAAAAAACCCCTACTCTATGCACCAGAAAATGACAAAAAATAATTGTTCTTCAGTGTGGAGAGAGGATATGGTAAAGAGCTATGAATAACAACTTTGGAAGAAAAGCATGAGGTTAACTATAAATAAGCTTTAAAGCATTAACAAGATGCAAAGAGATTCAAAGAAATTGGACTTTAGAAATTAAATTTGGTGAGATTTTGTACAAAGAGTGGCTCATACTTCCATAAAACTTGGGGTCCCTATAGACCACAGTGCCTGTGTGCATACCAGAAAGGTAGAAGAGAATACAGAGAACAAAGCCACTCCTGCTGTATATACACACTGGTGTTCCAAGTACCAAAACTAAATAGATATATATCTATATCTGTATATTTATGTTTATATATATATTTTAAAATACCACAAGCCAAGCATTGGCAAACAAGAGAGATTTCTAATCACTCTTAGTCTAAGATAGGCACAGGTATAGTTGACTCACACAACAAAATTATTTCTATTAGCGGATTGCTCGGTTTCATAAAAGTAGAAGCACCATGTTATATGTGAGCTGCAATACAGTAATACTGTAAATTGCAACTTGATTACCATTTGATTCAACCAAGTTAATGGCTGATGATGGCCTATAATTCATACATGATTCATTTTGGCAAGTCTTTCATTTGCCAGTTCATCAAGCCTATCCTATATACGAGCAATTAAATTAGCAGGGAAAAAAATAGTCCAAATAGCAAAGGGCTCAGCAAAAAAAAAATCCTCCAGGTGGTTTGAAGAGATCTATCCTTAACACTGTTGAAATATCATAGCCTCCTCCTTAGCGGTTTTCATTTCTTATTAGGACCAATAATTCAGCACAGTAGGTACAACAATAAATAGCACACTGCTGATTTCCAAGCAGGTACTTGAAGCAGGGAAAATTAATTCCAAAACAGTTACAAAGAAACTATGCATTGGAAAAACTTAACCAGGAGAAATACTAAACAAAGAACAGCAGACAGTTACCATCGCTACAAATGGGAGACAGTAGATTTCAGAGAGAAAGCGGCTGGAAATTTATCATGCTGGCAGCTGTGGCACACGTACTAAATTCCTGTGTAACTAGAAGGTTCGGTCCTACGGGGAGGACAAAGCACACGCACAGAAACAGACTCCCAAGGAGAACTCTGCCTCTGTCTCTTGACGACAGCCAGGATGCTATCGGCATCACTGGCACAGATGGCCATAGCCCACTTACTCTTCATGAAAACACAGAGAGCAGCCGACGCAGGATCCAGGAGTTACATCAACCTCAGCAGCGTCGAGGCCCTGCAGAACGCTCTGTTGTGAGAAGAGGGTGTGCTTGTGCAATCAGGAGAGGTTTATTTTTAGCACTGCTGCCTGGAGGGTGGCAGTCAGGGGTATCTGGGTCCTGGAGAGACAGAGGGAACTGATCACCTGCACTCACATTAAAACCTGTGTCCGACATATTGACGCCCCATCCATATGTCCAACAGGAGGCCAAACAAATACCCTCAGTTGCTGGAATGCTAGATGGCATTTTCTTTGGTTGAAATGGTCAGTAAAAGTAAACAGAAATAAAAAACAAGAATACAGAAGAAAATCTCTGCATATGAAATTTGGCCTAGCTTGGCTTTTCTGCAAAGCACAATAATTTCTGGCTGATCCATCTATTGAAATTCTTTGAAAATGTCAACCTCACCCTCACCCCCCCACCTGAAAACCAAAGAGGTTTTGAGGGAGTTGTTCACATTTTAGTGTTTCAAAAGACCTTTGATTAAATCCCTAAGCCAGAAACAACTCAAGCAGCTAAGTAATCACTGGGCAAGAAGTACTATCAAGGCTCAAAAACTGGAGATGGAAAACAAAGAGCAGGATTCAAAAGCGAGTTTCTGCGATGGCGGAAGGTTAATGGCAGCCTGCTTCACGGCTCTGTAGCAAGTCCTGTGTTGTTGCCATATTTACCACGGATCTAGAAAGAGGAGTGTATTGTGAGATAGTGAAATTTGCAGCTGTCACAATTATTTCAGTTAAGCAAGACAAGAGGGGACTGTGATGGTGAGGAAGTCACAGAAGACCTAAAGTCCTAAAGAAACAGAATGGATCGTGTAATGGTGAATTAAGTTCAATATTAAGAATGCAAAATAATGCATGTTACAGGGCAACAGGAGAACCGCTTCTAAATCTGACAAGTTCCGATTCATTCACATCAACTGAAAAGCAGAAACTGGGCATTTCTCTAAATATCTGTGTGCTCTCCCCAGTCCTCGTGAAACTGTTGTCAGAAGACAAATAAGCTAATAGAACACAGGAAAAATAAACAACATATGGGTTAATACAGGGTATTAGAATACCTCTACACAGAGGAATTTATTTTCTCTTCTGGCATAGTCTACAGTACACCCTACTTCAGAAAACATGATGTGGATCAGTCTGTCTGGGGCATGTGGGGGGGAAAAGGCTTTTATAAAAAACACTGTTTTGACAGATTTGGATTATTTATCCTAGGATGGTCATACAGGACAGGATAAAAGCACTCAGAGGAATGAATAATGTCAAGAATTAAGCATGGAAAGACCTGCTCTCCTGTCTTATTGTACAAGAAGCAGGAACTTGATAGTAGCATCTCAAAACGGGTGACATGAAATATTTTTGCAGGAATGCTAAGTCAGCCACAGCTCAGGAAGTAGCTATGGTAGAAAAATTATTGAAGAGAACAAGTTAAGACACACCTACACTTATGAACTTAACAAATATATCCCCCAAAGTTTAGGTTAGCCAAATACCATGTTTGAAAAAAAAAATTAACTTTAAACTGTTAGGCTTCATGGTTTACAACAATCCCTAGATTAAAAAGTGAACTTAGATCTAGTGGGAGATAGCCTATCAGTGCCGGGGTAATTGACCCTCGGGCATGATTCATCACGTGTTTTGACGTCCATCCTAGGAAGTTCTACTCTTCTATAGTTTGCCGCTCCTTTTGGTAGGGTATTTTTAGATAACTGCATTTTGTCGAGCCATAGATGCTACAGACATCATGGCGCGGTCTCATGTGACAGGATATGCTGGTGACTATAGGAGAGAAATGTTTAGCTTCTTACAAGCCCTTGTGAGCGTCACACCTGCATTACCTCACCAGGCAATTCACAGAGGTGAAGCATAATTAGCCCCCTCTATTTCCTGCTCCTGTACTTGTTCTCCAACACGCTGACAGTTGGAAATAGCCAAGTGCTCAGTGCTTCAGGCTCTAGACCTGCCTGTGAAGTCTCCTGCCTCTTCTGATGTTCTCAAAGCCACGCTGGTAGATGTTTCTCTTTCACTGCTGCCATGCGAAAAAACCAGCGCGGGCAACTGCTTATTAATCAATGACATTCAAAAGGAGCAAGAAATACTCCTCGAGCACAAACCAAAGGAGGAAAAGATCCCAACAACCCCCCCTGCGAACGCTGTTCCGCTCCTCCTGCCACCGTCGGCCGAGGCATTCCCAAGCGCTCCCCTCTCCTGCGCGCCGCCATGCCCCGCTCAGGGCGGCACTGCCCCGAGCCCGAGCGCGGCCGGACGCGGAGGCGGGCAGCAGAGACAAGC
>VWZZ01001468.1:520778-564678 GCA_013399095.1 Psophia crepitans | reverse complement strand
GGGCCCGCGGCGACGGGGGGCGGCGGTACCGGCGCGGCGCTGGGCCTGTCGGCGGGGAGCAGCAGCAGCAGCGGTACCAGCGCCCCGGCGCCGTTCCCGCACGGCGACCCGGCCCTGAACGAGCAGGAGAAGGAGCTGAAGCGGCGTCTGAAGAGGCTCTACCCGGCCGTGGACGAGCAGGAGACGCCGCTGCCCCGCTCCTNGAGCAGGAGACGCCGCTGCCCCGCTCCTGGAGCCCGAAGGACAAATTCAGTTACATCGGCCTCTCCCAGAACAACCTGCGGGTACACTACAAAGGTGAGGGCCGGCCCGGGCCGCTGCGACCCCCCGTGCCCCGGCGGGGCGAGGGGGCCCAACCCGGGCCGGGGAACAGCGGCCCGACCCCTCCGTCGGGCAGTGGGCGCAGGAGTAACAATAACAGGAAATATCACACGCTCCTCTCCCTCTTTCTTCTCCTCCTGTGTTTTCTGATCCCCTAAATTCCCCGCAGCGTGAGGAGAAGGGTCTTGTTTTTCCTTATTTCAGCTTTATTTTCCCTCTTTTCCCCTCCCCCCGTTTCAGTCGCGGTGCGGGGGGTAGGAGGGGGGGGCCAAGGGGCCGCCCCCGCCGCCTTATGCTTCTGGAGTGGGCATTATGTAAAAACTCTGAGACGTCCTCCGTGGATTCAGGTATCACCAGAAGGTTTGGGTCTGAGGCAGGAGAATAAAGGAGATTCGGCATGACGTGTCCTGTTTATGGTAATGAGCGAGGAAAGAAGTGCCTTTTTTTTTTTTTTCTCTCGAGAAGAGCAAGGGTTAAATGGAGTTAAGAGCAGCAAGCGTTAAGCTACTAAACACGGAAATGACGGGAGGGGAAAGCACAGAGAAAAACATGGTTTATTTTTAAACTGTGAAAAATGGAATTAAAGTCACTGGTAATAGCGTTGCCTGGCTATTGTACAGACTATGGAGTGATTTGAGGGAAGGAATGACAGTAGGACTTAGGTTAATAAAGGTGATTTTTCTAACTTTGTCTCTAGACATTTCATCGTTGAGGTCACACATTTTCAGCGAAAGGTAAAAAGCAGGCTGTGCGGTTGTATAAATCAGCAAGAGGCAACAGAAGAAAAAGTTGTGTTGATTGTTCTGAAGTGTCATAAAAGCTGGAAACATAAGCGTACACTCTGACCTGAAAAAAACCCAACCAAACCCAAAAACCAGAACACAGACACATCTGGTGTTCTAGGCCCAAGTCCTAAAGTAGAAGTGTTGTGGATTCAAAACCACTTCTGAGTTGGCTGTGAAGAACTGGATCTTTTGTCAGTCTAGTCAAATGAACGTAATGGGAGAGGAAAAAAACAACCTTGCAATTACTCTTTCTTGGAGTTTACAGTGGAGAAATTCAAGTGAAGTCTCGATAAACATGTTACTGTTTAATCAGAGGAGGAGAACGGCAACACAAACACATGGCAGGATTTGGCTGCCACAAAAGGATTAAATGTACTCTTGGAGACTTTTTTTTTCCAAATGGAGAAGCTTTTTTATGACTTACAAAATACTCAGTTAAAAATGATGAGTTTAATGCACCATACAAAGATAATAAAGGAGGTTGATGACTATAGAGCAGGTTTCTGGGAGGCAAGGAGTGATTTAAGGACATGTTATTTAATACTCAACTTTGATTTTCCTGGCCTTTGTTCAGTGTTTTATGACCTTGTATTTTTAGAAGCATTTTGTATTTTCTGGTGCTTAGTGGCAGTGGGGTTGTTTGGGGTTTTTTTGTTTTGGAAGATGATCATAGCTTTATGGCTATCAAGTTCTTTTGCTTGCTCATTTTGCTTTGACCAACTCTCTTTGCTCATGAACTAGAATTAGAACCTTTCTGGTCTGTCAGTGTAATTGTAGAAGTGTATTTTCAAGCTTTCTTTGTGTTATCCCTGTTTTCCCTCAATTCTGTCCTTTGCCTTAGTGCTAAAAAAAGAAATTCATTACCTCAAAGAAATTAGGGGAGATCTGCATATTTCTGAAGTATGGGTAACATAGGAAATACTGTGGATACTCTACCAGAAGTCATAAAGCACAGTTAGTAGGTTATAATAATAAAATACCTGTAGCTCTTAAATAATAGTAAGTGATGAAGGTTGAAGAGTTCCTAGATTAGCACAGAGGACTGTGAAGAGGGGAGATGCCATATAACATGTATACACTTTTCTTTCTCCTAACTGCAGATGGGAGTGAATGGCCTCTTAAGTGGCCCATCTTTTCTTCCTCCTAATTTAATGGAGGTGGCTATTAGGCAGCCCCATGTATACATTACCAGCATGGCACCTGGAGTTGCTAACTGGACTAATGGTATCAGGGCGTTCCTACCTGAGAACTGCCGAAAAAAAATCCACTCAAACATCTGCTGCCTGTTCTCTCTCTTGGATCCTTCAGCTCTAAGAATACAATGAAAGGGAAGAAAGTGAGGAGGCTCAGTGAGGAGAATAAGGGAACACGGCAAGTAAGAATGCACTTAGCGCTGTTAAATGTTTCTACAAATCAGTTGCAAATAGAGCTTTCAAAGCATTCGAAGTATCTTCTTGTGGAATATTGGCACTGCAGTGCTTCTGAAGTTATCTAAGTAGTCATGGAAGAATGGTAGACATTTTTATTAAAAGAAGAATGCACATCGAGCATGGATAAAGATCTGTTCTTGACCAAAATACTCAGGGAAGGGAGAGAAGACAGATCTGTCCAAAGAAGCCAGTAATCAAAAGCAGTTCTTACTACTTTCTGTTACTGTAGTATAGGTACTTTGTACACTTAAGCTTTCTCTGCTACCTCTGTAGATCTCCAGCTATAGAACTGTTTTTCTGGAGTAATTTCCTCCTCTATGTGACTGATAGGAGGCAGAAAGTGGTAACATCAGTGAGTTCCTTTTGCCCTGCATGTGTTGGGCATACTTGCCTCTGAAAAAATAGTTTGAGGGAGCAATCAGAGCGAAAGCTTTCGGGGTAGTTTTTTCACATAGCTAACTTCGTAATTTTAATGTGCTGATATGTTGTGAGCAGTGGTTTGTGAGAGAAATGATGGTCTTCTCTGTGTAATTTTGAAGATTGCTTTCATTTTCTTACATACCAGCGGACAACTTGCATGGAAACATGAGATGCAGTGGGTGTCTCTTTCTACCCATTGCAGCTGTGATGCTTCGTGTACTGCATTTCTGCACCTCAGGCTTTTTGCAGGCATCCTACAGTGTGCTTGAAAATCAAAACTGCCACAAAACCAGGCACTGGTCAAGTGGTGGAGGTTTAAAGAAAGGAGTACAGTCTAGCATCAGGATAACAGTTCCCTCAATTTTGTCGGGTCAACAAAACCCGAGGGTCAGCGCTCTTCTGTGTTATCTCTCAGAATCACAGTGTTACTTAAAATAGAAAAGGAGAACATATGTGGGGAGGTGGTTGAGGACGAGATACATTGACTGGTGTGGTGTTTGCCAGAACAGGCTAATGTCTTTCTGCAGTGAGCTGTTCTGTTATACTTTTACAAATTCTGATTGTTGATTAGGAAGCTTTGTCAAAATCTGGATATGAAATACATATATATTGGCATCAGTGATACTGTTATATATTAAAGACTATACCCAAGGGTATTTTTGGTTTTTTAGATGGACAGACAGACATTTCTATGTTGCTGCCAGCTAGCTGTGCAAGCTGATAGAAAGCTAACACTCTTCTAGTGACTGTTGTTTGTGGTATATCTATGTAAGGGAGACATGAAAAACAGTATCAGAAAAAATGTCATTTCACTTAATTGTAATATCTAATATTAACAGCTCTGAGCTGTAGATAAGTGGTAAAGAAAGCATAAGGGTTCAGAGAAGTGTATGCTACATGTAAAGCAGTTACTGCACAAAATATGTAGCTATTAAGATAAGACATCTTTAAAAATATTCCTGCTTGTTTCAGAATATATTCTGGATTAATGCATGGATCTTGTTGGAAAACAGGGATTTCATAAATGCTGTATGGAATATGAATGTTTCACTAGACAGGCAAATTCAGTTTTCAGCAGATGATAATCTATGCTATGTAGTATATAGAGATAAAAATACAGACTTGATGCAGATTGTAACGATGAAAGAAACTATATGCAGAATTAAGTAAACAAACTAAATCATTAGTGCTAAAATCATGGGAAGTTCTATAGTAACTTCACTTAAGTTAGTCTTGTGACTATTCTCAAAAAAAAGCTGAGGAAAGTTAGGCCATTTTGAGTAAGTTGCCATTGTGTGAAATTTTTCTAATGTGTCACAGGCCAGGAAATCTTAGCCAGACATTTATTTACAGTGCAGTTGCCTTTGAACTGTCTCTAGTACCAAACTAAAAAAAAAAAAAAGTGTTATTTTTCAGTGCAAGCTATGCCTCCCAATTGCTATGTGAAACAGAAGAGTATTCTGTAGTAATAGTTCTGTGTTGTCACTCAGTGATGCAAGGATGGCGTCAATTTTTCTGCCAGAAAACACTTGATGTACATTCAGTACAGTACTGTATACCTGTTTTGGACAGCTTTGTAGCTCTGAGATGTCCTGCTTTTTTAAACTGGTGAAAAAGTTGAAGTTAAGTTAGTAATTTCAAAATGTCTTTTTTCTTTTTTCCCCCCCCCTTGTCTTAGGGAAACTTTTCTAATGAATTCAACAGAAGATTAGGCTGTGATTATTTTCTCTTTGGCAGTGTGAGCAAGTCATTGAACCACCTGTTGGAAATAACTGTAGTTCAGCTTATGTAAACTTCATTTAAAGATCTAAACTGTATAAACACTGTTACTTTGTCTAGGTAGACACTCCCATAGATTTCTTTTGGACTATTTGGTGTATGTGCATTACACACTTAGATTTAGGTTCAAAGATTATATTTTTGAAAGCTGAAATGACTTCTTCGAAGTTGGTTTTGTCTGAATTGGCTCTTTTCAAGTAGATGGGATTTAAATTTAGATTAATTTAAATTTAATTGTGCTAAACGACTTCTATTAAAAATCATCAGTGTGAGTGAATGCTTAAAAAATAGAAACTTTACTACTTAAGCATGATTGACTTGTTGTTAAACACTTTCAATGAAAACATTATCAAAACCAATTCTGATAATTGAACGTACCTATGAAAAGGGTTTACAGTGTAAAGTTCAAGCTTTGTACACCTGTTTTCCCTTCTCCGCTCCAATGCATCTGTTTACAGAATTGCCTTTGTAGTGCTGAAAATGATTAAATTTTAGTGTTAAATAACACATACTTCAAAAGTATTCTTTTAAATACTTTAGCTGTAGCTCATGACTATGAAAAAGGTCTGGTGTAGGGATATAGGGCAGTGTTCGTATGATCTACTTCAGGCGTTTGGAACCTACGATTCAGAAGTTTGGAGCTGGGTGTCAAAGTTCATTTTTATTCACAAGTGAGGAAGTTGGGGATTGAGGTTACCAAAGAATATTGTGGCAGTATATAATGTCAGGCTAATGGGCCACTCAGCTTGGTGTCTGATCGATGGCAGTGAATGCCTACGGAAAAACCTACAAACATGTTGGGGATATATGGTGTATTTGTGTTTTCCTCTCTCAGTTTCCAGCCATTTTAAGCTGAAGGACATCCCGAGCTGAAGGCAGTTTCTCGGTTAGTTTGTGTTCTAGAAGCTTGCCCAGCATCCATGTAAATCTATTAATACCCTTTCGTAAGAAATTTTGCAGTTCCACTACCTGCTCTGTAAAGTTTTTTTTCTTATTTTAAAGCTGGCTGATAATTAGTATCTCTTGGCTCCTCCTGTAATCCAACATAGCTTGGTAGTACTGAAAGTCTCAACTAGCATGTTGAGAGAATGTAGAGATATTTGGAATATTTGAAAGTAGTTAACTGCTTGATGCTGTTGAATTTGCTGTTAGAAATAATAACCTGTATGTAACTACAGATAAAAGCAGCATACTCTAGTGGTAAAATGGGATTCATAGATTATATTAAAAGGACAGCAGTTCTAAGTTTAGGGTGTCTTCTGGTTTAGTAGGATGAAAGTAGTTTTGAGCACTGACTTCCCCAAGTATGTTGCTTCACCACATCAAGTGTTTGGCAATACTGGTAAGGTATCCTGTTACTTCTGCCCCTGTGTCGACCTCTTATTTGCAGTGACAGCTGTGTGTGGCTGTGTTGTGAACTGGATCAGGGAACTGATCTGCTGCTTAAAAAAATCTGGTAGGTTTCTTAAAGCCCGATCAGCCATCTATCTCGTTCATAGTATGTCGTTGCAGGTAGCGGCCTGGATTGTGGACGGGGTGGGAGAAGGGGACTGGTTTCAGGAAGAGGTGCTGAGAATACCTTAAATTGGTATTGTTTCCAAACATTTAGACTGTGATTTCACAAAACAAAGTCTGCTGGGTAATAGATGTACATTTTCAATAATATTTGGCTAGTTCCTACTACTTCTATGTGGAAGACTTGCCCAAATAAGGAGACTGACTCAGACTGAAACTACACAGATTGTCAAGTGCACAGAGTAACCAAGGGAACTTCTTTGCAGTCTATTTTAAAGTATAAACCTAAGGATATTTTAAAAGACAGTATCTTTCCATCCCTCCCCCCTAACACTGAATTTAAGGGATCTCTCAGGAGTTTAATGTTCTACCAGTATAGTTTTGGGTGTCTTTTTAGCTGAAGTATTTAGGAATCATAATCTAATTTATAGTAGCTAAGTAGTGAGCTACCAGCACCTGGAAAACAAGCAAACCTATGGAAGCTCTAAGGCTGTGTACTTGGTTATTACCTTGGTTGACACAGCCTGAGGAAATAACTTAAAAGTGGTGAACAATAAATCATGCATGTTGTCCTCTGTTTGGAGGAATAAATTACTGTTTTTTTTCTCTTGTGAGACTTACCAAAACAACATGCAGAAGCTAGTTAATAAGCTTAGTATTGTAAAGTATGTGAGGTGATCAAAGGATCTTTAGTAATGACATTTTGAACTTAGCAATGCATTTGCACTCAGAAAAGTAAGATAGTTGGCTAGTTGCCTTAAGGTAGTAACACACTGAGATGAACTAGTTATGTCAGAAAAACTTTGTAGGTTAAACCTAATCTCAATGAGTGAATAATTCATACTATGCTAGCAAAGTTTTGGATGCAGTTGCGGCCATGGTGAAATGGAGAGTTCTCCTTGGCTGAGTATATGCCATTTGGTAAGAGATGGTTGGCACTAGCTCTACAGGCAGAGAAGGGTTTACTGTTTTATCAGCATCTACACTAGAGGGCTCTGTGGATGGAGGTTCACTGGTGTAGGTCATCCGTGCCTGATCTTCCTGGCTGGCTATGCTGTCCTTTTCCTGCAGTTTCTTAATGTATGACCCGACTTGCTGCACCTGAGACACCATTAATCTGTGCCTGAGCAATAATTCCAATGTTAATGCCACCGGCAGGAGTGTACTTATTTATTTGCATATGCAGATCAATTGCTGTGCAGGTGCAGTAAGCCTCCTTGTCTGGACTGGAGATGACAACAGGAGTGCTGCAGCCCAAGTGATGCATACAGCGCACTCAAAGCGGTTTTGTCTCCATCGCACCTCAGATCCACACAGAGAGTGGTCATGGGATCTGTGTGGATTCATCTTATGGCAATGCCAATTTGCTCTTGGTTGCCATTTTACGGAAATGCCTCTTAGCAGGATTCACTATACTTTTCACCTTAGCTTGCTTGAACAGATTGCTGCTAAAACAAGTCATCCAACCAAAAGCCTGCTTCCAAGTTGCCTTTGGAACTAAGGGCTGTGAAGAGGGTGATGCATTCAGAAGAGTTAGTCTTAAGGAGTGCAAGTGGCTCTTGGATTTAGGTTGAAAATCCCTAGAGTAAATGGGAGCTAGAACTTGGGCGTTATTCTTGTGGCAGAGCTGATATATACTAAGCCTTTTAAGAAAAAGAAATTGAGTCATACATTCTGTATAATGACTGGTTTTTATTCTGAAGGATGTTAGAATTAAAGTATCTTAAATAACTTGAAGATTCAGAAGCACTAAGCATTAAACTCTGTTATGTTTCAGTCATTAAAAATGAGTAAGCCTTGTGCATTCGAGAAGTCATACAGTTCTTTCAAACCCAGGTGGGCTTTTGTCAGTTATGTTACCTACTGCGGCAAAACTTTTCTAGTTTCCCTTCAAATAATCGTAGAACATTTTAGAGTAGTGTATCCAGAACTTCTCATAACATGCTTAGTTGTATTGCAGGTGCCTACAATGAAAACTTAATGTTAGAAGAAAATAGCATAAAAAATGGGGCTGATAAGAATATAGTAATTTTTTTGCTTATTACGTAAGTCTTCTGTTTTGGGAATTTGGTATATATACCTTTGAGTCATCTTTTGCAATTATCTAAAATATATTTTTGTTGTGTTTTGAATGCGATTGTTTTTCAGGTCATGGAAAAACTCCAAAAGATGCTGCTTCGGTTCGAGCTACACATCCTATACCTGCAGCCTGTGGCATATACTATTTCGAAGTTAAAATTGTCAGTAAGGGGAGAGATGGGTAAGCATTGAGTGCTTTATTATCACTTGAAGTACTGTGTCACATCATATTTCTTTCAGTCAACACATCTTTGGTATCAAAACTTATTTCCTTATTTTACCACTTTTTATATAGCTTAATTCACTATTCATGAGAAATTACACTCTGATATTTGATTGTTTTAAGGGAATTGATTGTGGTATTAATTGTCCACAAATCAGTAAACACAAATACTGTAACAGCACCTTCTAATTTTCTCTTGACAGAGAAGGTAGGGTTTGAATGACCGTAGTTTGACCCTGCTCTTACCTTTAAAGGTGTTGGTTTTTGACTATATGGCTTTATAGACTTTCATGTAATTTTTAGTAAGTGTTCAGGGTGTGCAGTAGACCAACTTACCTTGTTGCAGTCTTTTCATGGATGTTGTACCGATTTTAAAACACAAAGTTATTCTTAAGACTACTTTTGGTGAACAGTAATAAGGATAAAGGGGAATGTTCTGAATAGGTGTATGGAAATTTGTTACCCTATGGAAAGAACAGGAGTTGATGAGCGAGTGGAGCTGCTGCTTCCCTGAATCCATCCGAATTACACATCTGTTGCTGTGCAGGTGATAACCATGCTTTTAAGTCTGCTAAGACAGATAAAATCTCACCTGGGAAAGTCCTGAAGTGCTAATGAAATGTTTGCCAGATCACTAATTCCTTTTCATCTTTCACTGCTTCTGGTAGAGGGTGTATTTTAATCCTGAGACATTGATTATGTTGCCTGTGTAGGACTACATAAGCTGTGCTTCTTTCCAATATGTTGTAGTGTATGCTGTGGTTTTACTTCAAGCTTCCAGTCAGGATTGAATGTCATTGTCCTAGGTATTGTACCTGCATGTTGTGGATGCTTATGTCCTGTTGTGAAAAGAAATCTTCTGGGAGAAGAGCTATGTCATGGCTCTTCTGATAAAATTCAGAACTCTTTTTTTTTTTTCTTTTTTTTTCTTGTCTGTCTTGCTGCTGCTTCTTTTGTTTTCCCAGCATTCTGTAAGCTGCCTGTAAGTCAGAAAGAGTTATTCAGACTTTTTTTTTTTGCTTGTAGTATTGCATAGATGTATTTTGAAAGAGTAGCCTCTAAATACTGCTGTTGCCTTGTAGGGGCATTTATGGATTTGTTATCAGGTCTGTTCCCAGAAGTTATCTCTGGGAAATTTCTTGGTGAAAAACAGGTCTGTAATTCCTTTTGTGACACTATGAAGACCTAATTATTTTAAAAATGAGATGATAGTGTATTGGATTTGTGTAGCAAGAAGGTTACAGAGACAGCTTCTGTGAGAAGCTGTGAGAAGCTTCCCCCATGTCTGACAGAGCCGATGCCAGCCGGCTCCAAGGTAGATGCATCGCTGGCCAAGACTGAGCTCATCAGTGATGGTGGTAGTGCCTTCGGGATAATGTATTTAGGGAGGGGAAAAAAAAACAACCAACAAACCCAAACACCAGGAGCAATTGTAGCCAGAGAGAGGAGTGAGAATGAGAGGAACAACTCTGCAGACACCAAGGTCAGTGAAGGAGGGGAAGGAGGTACTCCAGGCATCGGAGCAGATTCCCATGCAGCCCCTGGTGAAGACCATAGTGAGGCAGGCTGTCCCTCTGCAGCCCATGGAGGTTAATGGTGGAGCAGATATCCACCTGCAGCCCGTGGAGGACCCCACACCAGAGCAGTTGGAAGCACCTGAAGGAGACCTCCAGCCAGGGTCAACCCACCACAGATAAAAATTAGTATTTCAAGTAATGTTTTGCTATTGATTTTAGGAACACTTCTTTTGTTCTTTTATTCCTTAAACATTTTTTTAAAAACTGGCCTGCTGCTGTCATTTAAGGAGGTGTTCTTATAGTGATTTGCTAGTGATGTACATGTCTACTGCTGAAATGTATTTCTGCCTGCTTAGTTTTGAAGTTAGCTTTTTTGAAATGATGGATTTCAAAAGATGTCCATATTATTTTACGTTGCTGCTCTCTTCTACCACTTTACCTTAGACCTCTCTGTGTTGCTTTTTAGTAATTTCTAATCCAGTAGGCCTCTCAGGGCAATCTTACGAAAGTAGAAAACACCTTTGAGTAAAATGTTTCAAGGTTTTGTATTTTAAGTGGTTATTTGTGAGGTGTACATAGCTAAGACTTGTGAAGTTTCGGAGGTTGCTATAAAAACTGGAGGGGTAATTTTTTCGGTTACTGCCTTGTCCTTGCTCCAGCTTTGTGACCTTTTTATAGCATCACTTGATGAAACATTAGCTCCATAATGAGCTGAGGTGTTGATTTTTTTCATTTTATAAAATAGTATGAATGCTGGGGAATACTGTGCACAGAGCCAAAGCCAAATCTAGCTAAATTGGTAAAGAGTGGGAGTTGACATGGAGCCCCACTGGATGTGATGTGTGTATCTCTAGACCCTGTTTTCAGGTCCAGGAGGTCTTTGACTAGATGCAGTGTGAATTTCTTACGGTTTGATGCTAAGCGGCATTCAAACTAATAAATTGTTCTGTAATAAGTAAACTGGGGAATCTAATGCAGAGGTAGGTCTATAGAAATCAGTTTGTGTGAGATAGTATTTAGTAGTTCTTCCTCACTGCCTGTTGTTTCACCTGGCTTGCTTTCTACCAATTTTTTTTTCTTCTTTACTTGGGTGTCTGCTAATGGAACAGAGTTCAGGAAGATCGTACCTGTAGAGGACCAGCATGTAACTAATAGGGTCAATTAGTTAAAATACCTCACTGTTGCAAACGCATCTATTCTCAAGACTTGAGCCTAGCTGTGGAAGCACACTACAGCTGTATGTTGTAGTACTGTTTAAAATAAATCTGAGACTACCCCTGGCAACTGAAGATACCTATCTGCAAGCTGAAGTACAGCTTTCAACTTTTATAAATGTCAGTGGATAATTTAATGGTGTTTATTTGGGGTTCCCTTTGGTAGTAGCCTTTGCTACTTTATTTTACATAAATGCAGCTTAAAAGTATTTACTCCGTGTACTATGTTATATGGGTAAGTCTACCAGCGTTCTTGCTTGTGTGCTCTACTTAGCATGACACGCCTCAAATCATCAGAAACCTTTTACTAAAAACGTAGTCTAGGAGATCTGTTTTTTGTGCTGCTGTAGCACTTGATGACACTGCTCCTGGTATATGATTTTACGTATCTCAAAGTTGCTGAGCAGTCACAAAGATTATTCTCTTCCTCTGAAGGAGCACAGCTCTTTTTAGTATAGGTCATGGATATGGCATAGCTTCCAGTACGGCTTGTCGTAGCTGTGTGCAAGAGCAACATGGGTTTTGTTACACTGGTGACCTTGGTCATTAAATTCTGTACATATTTGGGGGGATAAAAGTCTTTAGTAGGAATTTGAAGATGCGCAATACGTTATTTTGCAGATGTTCATGATCAACTTCTAGTCTTTATGGACACATTGAAGAAAGTGTGAAAGCAGGTTTACTAGGAAGAAAGAAATAGGTATGGAGGTTGGTGTTGCAGAGCAGATGAAGAGTGAACTTGCTTTTTGATACATTAGTGAGAGGTGATAGGGCCATGTAGGAACTGATGGTTAACATATGAGAAAAAGGGAAGTGAGGATTAAGGTTCATAAAAGTGATAAGGTTGAAATAGTCAAACAAAAGCTCTCTTGGTATTTTTACAGTGTTTGGCACAGAGAGTCCTAAGATCTTTTATGTGCTGTTACGGTACAGATATGTGAAATAATTATCTTAAGTATTTTTAAATTCTTGTTAAAAGTGCTAACTGGTTGTCATGTTGTTCTGTAAATATTTTCTGTTGTTCATTCTTTCTTCAGTTTTCTTCCTTAATTTCACGTCTCCTTTTGCAGTCTGAAGATCTCTATTTATTTACATTCTACTTTTATACTCTCTTTTGCTTTGGCTTCATGCTGAACATGGTGGATGGTGATGTAAGCGACTGGAGATGATAACAGGAGATGAGTAATGGGTGTAAGTTTGGGTAAGAGCACCAAGGTGATGATTAGAAAGCATGGTGGGAAGAGGAATCTGTTAACTTCAATAAATTATATCTGCATCTCTGTTTAAATCTCCAGTTAATTTAAAAATAAATATATATATGTGTCAGTTAGAGTATTGCAGCAAGTACTGTGGAAAAATTCTGATATGATTGGGGAAGCTAAACATCTTTGTAGCTTTAAATTAAACCTTTATAAGCTATTAACACAGTCCTTATTTGTAATTGCTCTATCAGAGAACCAGAAATAATGTACATAGCTTTTGTTCTGTAATTTCTTAATATGGTACTCAAGGGAAAGAGGTGGGCATTGCTTTGCCTTTTGCATACAGTTCTCTAATTTTAGTTTCATCTAAATTTTCAGAATAGGAGCTTAATTAAAGCAGACTACATTGGCAGTCTAGGAATGGAAATGAACAAGGGTCTGCTAAGTCCTGTGGAACTGTTCTTGTGATTTGGAGGTGTAGGCCTTAATCTCTAAATCTCTTAAAATACGTGCTGTCCCCTCACTTTCCAAAAAATGATCGCCATGGTGGCCATTTTTCTAGTCTCTCTCAAACCTTGATTTCAGTTTTCTTATGCGCTTTTTTACTGAGTTCGGTTGCACTAGTCTTTTACATATTTAAGTTCTCTGGTTTTGTGTAAAGCAGTACTGCCGTCTGCCTTACAGCCCCACAGTTAATACTTTATTTCAGATACCAATTAACGGTTTTCCTCTTTTACACAACTAAAACTACTTGTATGATTCTGTCATAATTTATGTAACCTACAAGTCTGATAGCTTTGTGCTGTTGCTGTGGCAGCAACAGCACCTTTGATGGTGAAGAGTCATCTATAGTCTCTCCTGGTTGAGACGTTGTGAGCTTTGCCATAACCTTTGGTTGCACTCTTTGGCATTTCATACTGGGCACAAGCATACTTCGGTTCCATTTGCCAAGGTGCTGTCAAGGCTATCCGCTGGCTTCCTGGATTTCAGGAGCAAAATACTACCCCATTATTTTATGTTATAAACAGCTTACGTGTGTGTGGTTTACTGAGTGATCATCCATTTCTACAAGAATTTCAGTCTTAGGCTTGTTGGTTCTTGTAATGAACCTCTTCATTTCCAGTCAGGGCAATGGTTTTTGAGTCTTTACGATTCTTAGTCTAAACCATAGTATGAAGGCTTTGTGGTGATACGGCCATGAGGAGCAGCAGTCTCTGAACACTGAGTTTGCTTCCCTTGTCCCAGTTTGTGACTCTTTGTGTCAGCTTCATGGTAAACCTGACTGGGTAGCTGATTCTCCAAAAGCTGACCTCACGCTCAAGAGCGAGTTAGTTTTCAGCCAGGTTCCTTCCCCAGTCTGACTGTATTGCTTCATGTGTAGCTGTGGCAGTAAAAGAGAGCACAACTTGCGGCAGAAATGGGCATCTGGGCACAAGAGGGGAGGGAATGCTGCTTTTAGTCATGGTACCAGCTTATGCCCATTTAATTTCAGTTCAAATACAGCTGTCTGGTTTGGTGCTTTTTAAAATTTTTCACCAGGAGAGACTTTTTCTCTGTTTCTTTCCTGGGGAAAATGAACTTTTGGGGAAAACGCATTTATCCTCAGTGTCTTGGATTTCTGTCTGTTCTTTAGCGTATTCATTGATTTGTAAGTACAATTACTAGCAATGGGCAAATGATAGTAATGCCATTTACTTCTAGGCAGTCTTAGTGCTTTTAGAACAGCTGAGGAAGATGTATGCTTAAAATGCAAAATCCTCTAAGCTGATATGCTTGCTTTTTTTTTCTTTTTAAGGAATGAAAACAAGAATTGGAAGCAGTAAGCCATCTAGAAGAAAAAAATGAATGCTAAGTTTAGAAAGGCTTTAATCTTTTAGCAGATAGTGCTTAGCTTACACGTCTGTGACCATAGTTGTTTAGTCTGTGCTGTGGTTGTACTGATGCAGATCTTCATGAGCATATTTTATATTGCCTTTGTAAGTTCTGCTAACAGTTCTGCACTAAAATGAGATGTTATTACAGCAACTCATGCAAGTAATTGGTATGCTTTTCGGTAAAGCAGTGTTAATAAGGCTTTAGACACCTGTTGGGTTATGACTGGTTTTTAACACTGGCCGTACAATCAGTCATGTGTTGTTTTTGCCGTCTGTTGTCTGTGATGAAGTGGGTGGAGAAATAAAAAAGAAAAAAGTATCCAAAACAAATACCGTGAAAATCAAGTTTTGAGTTTTCATGACACCCATTCCTGTGGCTTCAGGATGTTTTTGAAATACAAGTGCTTTGTTGTCTTCCAAAGCACATACGCGTTGCTCTTAAACAGAAACCTTTTTTTATTGCAGATGGTTTCTGTTGCAGTCAGTTGGAGTTTTCTTTAGCATCCAGTATACCCATTTTCTTGTTCACAACAAAAGTGTAGACCAATAAACAAAATATAGAACGCTGTCAATTGCTGTTTTATTTGTATTTGTTTTGTACAATACTAACGTAAAAACATGGTGCAGTCTTAAGATCTATTTTTATAGCTTTGGTATGTCCTCAGCAGTTACTTGTTGCAATAACAGGCATTTGTTACAACAATGTGCAAACTTCACTCAGTCTCCATTTACATATAAGTGTGTCTTGTGGAATTATTAGCAGAGTACTTGTGTGTAGAGCAGAATCTGATGAAGTCTGAAGTAGCTTTCTTGCATTAGTGCCTTCATGTGAATTGCAGCACCTGCAAGAAGAGATTGGATCATGAATAAGCAAGTGTATCTTTTCTTAAACTGTAGCAGTAATTTTTTTCTGTTTTGTTTTGGGTTTGTTTTTTTTTTTTTGTTTTTTACCTGAGTGTATGAGACCAGACATTTGACAAAAATGAACAGTTTCTAAATGAGTGTGAGGATTATTTGAGGTTTGTATTTAACTGGTCAGAAGTAGGTGGAACTGGAACAAGAGAGCTTTATTTCTTTGTTGATGTTTTCTAGAAATTAGGATTTCTAATTTAAAAAGCAAGGCAAGAGGATATATCCTTGGACTGTGCTTCTTGCAAATCATAAGTTACTTCTTTCTTATGAAGTTCATTCCCATAAATATTGTGTGTAGATGATAATCTTACTGCAGCCTGGACTTCCATTATTGTCTGTGCATCTATTCTTTTCTGACAGTACGTTCCTGAAAAAGGCTTTGGTGCTTAGGGAGAAGTGTCACGAGACAAAAATTGTGCAACCTCAGAGAGTGAGAGGGATGTCAGTAAATGAGAACCTGTCTAGGAACATTATAGAAATTGCAAGCAAAATGTTCCAGGAATAACAGTTTCAAGCACTATGCAGGGATGACTGCCTGACATTTTTTTTCCCTTCTCCTGTAGAACTGGATTCATCTGAAACCTGGGTTTATCATGTTCAAAATCCTGTTTCCTTGGAAACATTCCATAAAATTAAACTTGTTTTCAATTTGAAATGAAAGACTCAAACTGTCTATGGCATATTTTGAAACATTTAAATAGAGAAAAATTTAACAGCTCATTTTGTATTGTGGTTGTGCAGGCAATAAGAATCTTGGATTAGCATATTCCTACAAAATTTTAATGCAGAGTAACTGTATTAAAGATGAAATTTAGATACCTTTTTAGTGCGATATATTTCTGACCTTATAGTGTCAGTGAAGACAGTAGGAAACTATAGGAGAACATTATTTGAACTTTTTACATCCTTGCAAGTCAGTCAGTTTTGAAGGCCCTTCAGAAGATCATTTAGTCTCAAGAATCTTACAGACGTTACAGGTTTTTTTCTACTTGTACCCTTTTCGAAGATCTAAACCTGATAGTAAAACAGACTACACCTGTTGTATAGCATACATTCTTTTCAGACTGTTAATTTTACTTTTCTTAGTAGTCAATGCATTTGAAACATTAGGATGTTTTTCAGTTGCCTTATTTATGGGTTTAAATGGCTGTTAGTGCTTGGACTTAGGTTCCTTCCAGACTATGTTAACTTAGATTTTAACACCGTATGATTGAAGTTGCTTTCTTTAAATATATAGTATGTAGGTGATAAGATACCAGGTTGATTTACTTTTATCATCACCGAAATAGCTTGGATTTCAAAGCATGATGTAGCAGTTCTACAAGTTACACTGTCTTTAATAGAACCTGTAGGCACAGTGAAAGTCAGAAGGAATTTGACTCTGCAGATAGCATGTTGCTAATGAAATCTCTGTAGTAGAGGGGCTGTTATGTTCATTACTTAGAGATAGGCTAAATGATTTTACTTGTCTTTACAAGTATGGAATATGTGTCAAGGTTTTTTTTAACTAGAGAGGTGGTTATTTAGTACTCAAATTTATATCTTTAGCCACTAAGTTTTCTGAGGTACCTGTGATTTGGTAGTTTTTGAGACTCTATGATGCTTTATGGAATGGGTGGGATAGGGTATAATTAACCTGAATTCTGAGCTACTTGCATATTGAAAGATTTTTCCATACACCTTTAATACAGTGACTAAAAGATCTAATGAAATAGTTTCAAATAGAAATCAGAACTTTATATCTCTTATATGAACTGCTGTTTCCTTGTGGTGTTTTTTTTTTTTCTTTCTTTTTCCTTATGTTTTAGCAGTCTCCGGTTCTGTATCATGTCTTAATGCTACTTTTTCCTTCTATTTGGTTCTGGTTTTTTAATTGCTTATGCTTAGTCTATTTAGGCATCCAAGTAGAAACTTTAGGCTTCAGCAAAGATATGAATTTAGCTCTTTGACTGGAAAGATACTTGAGAAAATAGTTATTGTGAGGTTGCTGCTGCTTATACATTTCACTGCAGAGAAGCCTAGGCCTTTCAGTCAGTGTAAGCAGAAAAAGAATAGGTATCGCAGTGCCTGCATTTTTGACTTCTGCTTCGTGGCAAACAGTTGAATCTTCAGCAAATTTTAAACTCTGTAGTTTTGTAGTATTCCTAAAAATTCTATATGACTTGCAGTTGTGAAGTGTGAACTGGAAGATGTGCTGAGATGTTAAAACAGTTATCTGTATCTTTAACGACCAAGAACAACAGTAAATACAATTTGAAATGAAAAATCAAGAGTATGAACAATGCACTTGCTTTCTTGGTCCTTAATACCAATTTGGCTGTACTTCAAATCTGTTTTCAGGCATAGTTTCTTATTCCAGTTTCTCATGGGTTGATCGCGTGTGTTCCATGAATGGTTTTACGTGTTTGTAATTCTACAAGCTCCTGTAAGAATTGAGCACTTTAATGAAGTGATGAGTAGCAACCAGTGGGACTGAAATGCTCAGAGGCCCTTCTTAATAGCAAGGGTCCCAGGCCACTTCTTCCTGTTTGCCTAGGTAAGTGATTCTCCCACCGCAGCAGCCAGGGATGTTCACAGGTGGAGAGCCGAGGCAGAGGCACTGTCCACAGCTACAGAGGGAAATGGCAAGGGAGACTGCTTCTGAACCACACATTATTCACCCTCTCTGGTCTCTCAAACCATGCTGTGTCATGTCCAGTTTTTGAAGGTGCTACATGTCGGAGTGAGTGTGCTGCTTCCTGGTGTTGACACCTCATGTTTCCCCAAGACTGTTGTTACAGCGTGACTTGGCCTAAGTGGACCTGTTCTTCCTGTCTTCTCCTAGACCAAGCCTGTTCATGCGACAGAACAGCAGGAAGTGCACCATGAGCTGACTGAGAACAGTCTGGGCCTGCATTGCACCTGGGTGCTAGCCCGTCTGATTGTGCTGCCCTGCGGTTTTATCATGGATTAAGGGAGGAAAACTTAAATGTGTAGCTCTGCTGCTGTTTTTCTCCTGATTCTGTGATGCGTGATATGTGAACTCTTAAGTAAGCATATGGGAGGACACTTGATGTAGTTCTTTCCGTTGAAGCAAGTCTTTTTTGCAGGTAGTGACTCTGGACCCACATAGAGGCTAAGCTTCTCTAAAAAAACTAACAAAAAAAGTCTTTTTAAGCTTATGATGCTTACAGGTGCCAGGGGAAAAAAGTTACATGCAGTGATTTGGCATAAATACAACTCCTGTTGATGAATTTTTAGAGCATCTAAACCCTATATGTCATGGCAGTGTTATCCCCCTCAATTTACAGTGTACTATGTCTAGTTGAACATGAGATTAGCTATCTGTCAGCTATAACAATAAGTTAGTTTAATTGATGAGACTTTAATTTTGCTCACTTCCAAACCATAAATTGTAGCTATTCCTTTTTCCTTTTGAAAGATGTCTGTAGTAAATGGGTTTAATTATTTGAAATGTTTTAATCTTACTTGAGTTTCTGATAATACTATGTCTCCTTGATGAAATGATGTTAACATTCCAAGAAGTTCTAAGTGAATCCCAGGGAAAAATATGCTGTTGAATATCTGTCTTCTTACTGAGATGGTGTCTGGCTAGTGCCTTCCAATCCTTGCCAGTGAGTAAAGAATTCTTGCTCCCTGCTGCATTAAATGCAGTGGGTTCATGTTCACAATTGTTACTGAGTTGGAGGCTCAGAAGGTAACAATATCTGAGGGAGAAACAAGCAGGTTGTACCAAAATGTTACCTAGATGATGCTTTTCTATCTAGCATTTTTACATTTTTGTGTAACCTTAATCTTGTTTCTATAAGAATACTGAAATGAAAGTTTGATTGGGGTGAAGGGTTTTTTTTTAATGACACATGTTGAAAGGCTTTTTGCAGTTGGAGTTATCTAAAATTATTTTTAAAATGAATTTCTTTTCTTTAATAAAGTCTTCTTAACAGGAGACTTTACAATAACAGATTTTCAGTCTTTATATGAGAATCCTTCATGCATCAAACTCCAGACTAAGCTAATAACAATTCTGCCATTATTGTTCGGGACAAAAATCAAGGGTTTTCCACTTGTTGCTTTCATTTATAATTGTTTTGTTGACTCTGCTGCTACAGTGGTGCCTCAGTAATGTAATTAGTAGTGCAGCAAAGACTCATCCTTTTGTTTGTTGCCCTTTGCTTTAGCTCTTCAGTATCTCTAGATGTAGTATCTGCTTTATATGTTTTTGAGGTTCCATTTCATGTTGGTACGTTGGAGGGAGATGAAGATGGATATCATATGTTAGAAACCAGCAGGGAAGGGCTTTGTAGATATCAAACATAGAAGTGGTTAAGGCAATTGTTGGAAGTAATCAATAAAAAAACCCCAAAGCCTAGTACACAGTTAAGCATATGACTTCTGCGATTTCCTGCTCCATTTCATTCTATATGAAATGTGTTTAAAACAGCAGATTAACATGTACTTCCTAGTAGAATAGTTGCTTTAAATTTGCCTTTTAAGAGATGGGAATAGGAAGGTCATGTTTGTTGTCTTAAACTGTTTTCAAATTGGCATGGGTGAATTTTTTCCGTACAGCTTACTAATTATTTAATGATAAATTTATGTTAGCTAATTTGAACTAGCATCAAAATTATTTGCATCTTTTGCTAACCTAGGAAATTATATGCTTAGGTGATTTTTGGATGCTTGCTCCTTTTGGTGAGGTTTGTTCTGGTTTTTTGGAGGAGGGTGAAAGCCTAGATTTTCATTGTGCTGGTTTTCCTTTTGTTTTCCTGTCATCTTGGTCATGAAATTACTTTTGCTTAAGAAACAAAATTAAACTGATTTTATTAATTTCAAATAGTGTGATTTTTCAAGGGTTTTTTGCAGGGAGAATTATTAATTTCAACTTTCCAGTAGTTGCCATTAAATTGTTAATAATTGTACTGGACACTGACTGTAGTAAAACTACCTTTGTAAAGCTGACCGTGGGACTTTATTGACCTACCCATAACTTTTTTAGACTCAAGATTGCTGGTCAGTATAGTTAAAATATTTTCCCTCTTTAGTTTGCCAACAGCCAAGTAACATTGCTGGTAAATTTCTTATTCTGCTCTCTGATCCAGGCCTTTAATGATTTAGTCTGATCTTTTCGTAAGCGTTGTACAAGGATGCATTGTGCTGCCGAAATCATGCAGAGTCTTGCATGCGTTCTGTAAAATTACTCATTTCGATTTATCTGCAAAGCACGATTATGTACGTTGAAGGTGATGAAATTGGTGTGTGTATAGCTTTACCCCTACTTTCAAAATAAGACATGGCCTCTGGTTTTCTTTGTTCATGCTTTAAACTTTTACTAACATCAGCATTCTCCATTGATAACCCAGAATGCCTAAAAGAGAATAAAGTTCTCCTTGCCTCCTCTGGCACAGAATCTGTCCGTGTACCATATATACTAGGCATTACTTTTCAGTTCCCTTGCTGTACCAGTATTAAATGACCTTTCAGCAGCTTAATTGGTATATGATTAATCAGCGCAGTGTTTCTTGGCAGTATCCCACATATATATGTGTTTTTGTAAGAGACAGATATATTTCTCTTGTTCTTTCATTTTTACAGTTACATGGGAATTGGGCTTTCCGCACAGGGTGTGAACATGAACAGACTACCAGGTATGTTTCAGTATTTAGTTAGGTTGGTGAGTGAGTTACCTTGGTTATTTGTGTTTTTAAAATATGGTTGACCTTGATGGGAAGGTTCTGGTTAGCAACAGAGCGCATCGCATGACATCTCTGTGTTTTATCTGTTACCTGGATTAGGTAAAGCTTGCAGCTAAAAACTTCAGCTTTTTATTAATTGTTTTACTGTACATTTGCTCCTGTGCTACTTCCCTCAACTCTTTGTGTTATTTATAACATTATGCAGATACTTTTTAACAAACAAATACATTTTAAAGTTTTCATCGTGTTTCCGGATAAAAATGAAGCTATGCATTGCCTTGCTTTATAAACTGAATTTCTACCCATAGAGATTAGCTACTATGATAAAAACTTTGTCAAGCATGGAGTAGGTACCTTTCCAACCTTAATAGTAACAAAGTATAGCATAGTTTTCACTTTTGACTGTTCCATTGACCTGGATGGCCACTGACACTCTTGTTAACAATTGTCTGCAATATCTCCGTGTACAGTTTAAAGTAAGGTTTGTACATGCTGATTTTTTTAATAGATCTTTAAATGTAGCCAAAAAAAAAAGAAAGGCAAGCTGACTTCTTGTAATTGTTACTATGAGCCAAGCATAAATTCATAGTGATTTGGCCTTAGAGTTTCTGTATTCTGTTTCTTTTGCATTGTTACGTTCTGACCCTTGTGGTCCCTTCCAACTCAAACCATTCTATGATTCTGTGACCCAAATGTTCTGGTAGAGATCCTTATGATGATGGCAAGTCCCATGTACACTGTGAACCCAGCTAAGGGTGATGAATTACTAGTGGGTGGCATTAACTTTATTCTGAGTATGATTTAGGATGCATTGCAACTAATTATCAAAGATACTACTAATCAGTGTAACTGCAGTAATTTGCAGTATTTAATTTACTGAGAGATGCCTAATGTGGTGCCACGTGAAGCTACTGGTCGTACAGATTAAGGGTCCAAATATGGAAAATACTTTCAAATTAACCCATTACGCAGCTTCTTGACAGAAGAAGAATAAACCCACAACCTTTCAGTCTTTGAAAATAATCTGGTTGTCAGTATTAGTTCTTCTAGTCAGATTGTGCGCGTGTGTATATATGTGTATGTATATATGCATATGAAATCTGGCTATTTGTGTTAAAGATGATGCTTTATACTCTTTTGAATAGGCATTTAATAGATCTGTTAGGAAGATTTTGTGATGCCTGAAAGTTTACTCCTTTTCTAGGTGCGTTTGTTTAGTATTGAATTGCAGAGAGTGTAGACAGGTCTATTTAAGTGAACTCGGACTGAAATTGCTTGCTCTGAGTTTCACTGAGTCATGTAACAATACAAAGCTTCTTAAGTGGTTCTGCAGCTTCTTCACCTGCAAAATCAGCACCATATTTGCATATATAATAATTTACCTGCTGGCTGTGACTGTCACCTGTATTGATGTTTCTTTGAATTTATTTTTGGCAACAGCAAAGCTAGTGACGCTGTAGTCTGGAGACTCTGCTATTATGCAGAGACTGCTTGCTGCTGAATAGTCATTAAGAATAATCAGGAGTAGAAATGTGTTTCCCCAGAGATGCACGTTTGGGTTTTAGCCAGGAAGAATTTGATTATGACATACGGTAGCAATAGTTCTGCAAGATGAAAGGAAGAACAGGAGAATCTTCACGGCTTTATTGGGATATGTCAGATCTCCATATAACTTATCAAATTTCAGCATTGTAGCTCACACGTTTGGTGTTGATAATTTTGCCTGTTTACTTAAAGAGAAGAATGTATTATCTGAATTTGGTACTACAAATGGAATTAACTGTTCAGCCATTTTGATAAAAGAAGTTGTCATTTTAAAAATGCAGAGTATTTGTCAGTTATATAAGAAACGTTAGAAAACTGAGCATAGGAATTAACCTTATTAACCTGGTTAGAATATACTAACTTTGCATAGTCTTTCCATTATTTCATAATAAAGGAATAAATTGCAAATGCTTTTGTTCTCTAGGTTGGGATAAACATTCATATGGTTACCATGGAGATGATGGACATTCATTCTGTTCCTCTGGAACTGGACAACCCTACGGCCCAACGTTTACTACGGGTGACGTCATTGGTTGTTGTGTCAACCTTATCAATAATACCTGCTTCTACACAAAGAATGGGCACAGCTTGGGTATGGAGAAACGTTATCTTTAATGACAACAGTATGTCTGTAAACATGTTCTAAATCTGAAACTCTCCTCATGTCAAGAGCAAAGTGTTTGAATAGTTCTTTCGGTAGTCTCTCATAATCTATAAATTAATTAAAAAATTGGGAAGAATAACTTATGTGCCACTTGCACTGACGTTCCTTGTGAATTTGGAAGGATTTGGCATAGCATCTCATTCCACAGGACCTGCATGTAGTAGCAGAACTCTGCTACTAAATCCACAAATAATACCTTAGGTTATAAACATCAAGTAATAGATGTAAGAGAATTGGAGAACTGATACAGCTAAAATTCCTTGCTGCTGTATGAGGGGAACCTATCCTTCACTAAAACCTTACATCAGGTGGGCATTATGTTGGACAACAGTGCCTTTTGGATTCCCGGTTTGGAGTCATGCATAGTTGGGCTAAAATTATGAATTAGACAAGTTGGGCTAAAATTAAGTCCATTAAATCCTTGTAGTAAATTTTAGCATTATGCAACACTGAAGACAACTTTTGAGTTTGAAGATGGCAGGAGGGGATAGAGATAAAATCTTTAATGCAGTATATATGACAGTTCAGTTACTTAATGCACTTCAATGAGCAAACATACAGAGTGTAAAGAAAGAAGAAAAAAAATCTACTTCATGCATTAAGGAGAGAACAAGGGATTGAGATTTTGGAATTGTGCTGCGGGCAGTAGGAAGTTTCAAGGGATAAAGCTCAGAAAAAAGATATAAGGTTTTTGTTGTGGGTAGAAATATGGTAAGGAACAGAGGCACTAGCTTGAAATGAAATAAGATGTTCAGATAGGGACACTTGAAGTCACTTCTATTTTCTCACATTGCCAAACATGAGGAAGGTTTGGGAAGTAGTAAGGGGAAGGACGTGGTTTAAATTCTTCCTCTTGTCTCTCAGAACAAAACTGCCCGCTTGTTTGCTCAGGGCCTGAGCAAACAGATCTAACTTTGGAGTCGTCTTGCCCCTACTCAGAGCAGGGCTTACATGTCTCCAGAGGTCAATTCCAAGTAATCACTTCTGTGATTCTATTCCACCGTGATTTAATGTTTCTTCTAAATTGAATGAACATATGTACCTGGACTTAATACCTTGACACCTACAGCAGTGGGACACTTGAAATTGTGTAATTGTTTCTTTTCACCGTGTTGCAGAGTATATGTCAAAATGGAAGATAACAGGTTCATGTTGTGCTTATCCTAATCTTTAGCTGGGTTAAAGCTGAGAAGGGTAGTCTTACCTTATTCCCTTTTTAGAACTAGTAACAGTGTGCCTGCAGGTGAGTTGGATGAGATTGTTGATCAACCAAAGAGACACTGGTTTTCTGACTGCCCTTGTGGTCATGTGCATGGAAGAGCTAAGAAGGGAGGAGCAGAACCTTCTCTTTCAGTGGAAGTCTTAAAGCAGACTAGATTAGGCCAACTGTGGAACAACACTCCAAGCGATTAGAATCTGTTTAAAGAGAAGTGGATGGCATAGGTGAGGAGAGACTAGTAAAATGTCATCTGTCATAAACAGAGTCTGACAAATGCTTTATGGATTTCAGAAGGAAACCTGACAGCTGTTCTCCTGTCAAGGGCTTTGCTAGCTTGAATTTCTGAGGAAAATTGACTCTGTGTTTAGAGAAGAGAGAAATTAGAAATTTTGGCTGTCTTACTGAGTTGTTGCTGCTGATGGTTGTCCAGAATTCCTATCTGATCATGACTTGGAGGACATTTATGTTTCTTCTCTGGGCCACAGATGCACAGAGTATTGGAAAACTCCAGCTCAGCCTGAGATTTGATGGTACAAAAATGGCTAAGCAATTATTTATGCAAGTGTGAAATCCTGGGTTGAAAAAACGCCAAACCAAATCCACAAAAAAACCCTAATATCTACTCAGTCATCTTTTACCTATCTTGCCTAATTCCATGGTTATTTTGAAAAAGGGTGAATTGGATGTCAAAATATGCTAAACAGGAAAAGTAGTAATAGCTTAGAAAAAGATTATGAATGGGTAATAAATGATAGCTTTGAGATGTGATGAGAGGAAACTGATTCACTCTATATGTCATTCTTTTGTATCAAAGATGTAAGGAGTTCAGATGCTCTTGAGATTCAAAATCTTGGTGATGAACAGATGGAAAGCAGGGGTGGAATTCAGGACAAAAGACTGAAAGCTTTGTTTTAATCTTAAATTTGAGAAGACAGCGATACAACTAAATAAGAGTTTGGAGGGATAAGTGGATTCGAATCATTATGTACTTGTAAAAAAAAATAATTGAAGAAACACTTGCAACAATAAAGGAAATTATGAAATACTGTTACCATTTGAGTGTCAGAAGGAGATTTCATGGTATTTATTTTCTAAGTGAAAGCTTCTCCCTTTCCTCCCCCCTCCCAAATAATTGCTTGAAGTTCCTGAAGTGTATAGAGGTCAGATTTTTGTCTAATCCTGAGACAGAAAAATCATTGCCTTGGTCTTATGGGTAGATGGATGCTTGTAATTATATAACAAGTTATTAAGCTATTCTGTTTGAAAACCAAACCAAAACACCCTAGTGTGGATTAGAGTGAAACGTTTACCTGACTGATTTCGAGTATCGTAGGCACGTGCTGCTCATGTAAAAATAATGCCTACTGATGAAGAAAAGTAATAGCAAACAAGGAGACACTGTTAAATCTTGGTGTCTCAGCATTAAAGTATGCAAATGAAAAAAATATCTTCAGATATTCTTGTTTTTCCTGTTAATTTTAATCTACAGCCAAAGTTTTCATGCTTTAAAGTTTTCATACATCAGTTGTGCCTAGGTATCATGGAAGTTACCATACTTAACTACTTATTTTTGAGATGTTTGGGTGAGTTTTCTGAACGTAGAATGAATGGTTAAGAAAATGAGGCTAGAACCCAGACATATGAAAATTAATCATAATTTTCTCTTCATTACAGGCATCGCTTTCACAGATTTACCGGTAAGATAAGTGCATTTTAAAACAGCTTTGATGTGTGTTGTAAACAGATGCTTCAAATGTATCTTGCGTTTACATTATGCTTCTTGGCAATACAGTGATAATCTTCTTACACAATTAATATCAGATATTTCTCATCATTTCAGTGATGATTTGTTAATTGAAGCAAGAAGTTTTTTGTTTTCATGCCGAACCTCACAGGAGTTTTCCTCTTAGTTTTTTTAACATTCAAACATTTCTAATAGACGTTTAGCAGAAAATAATATATACCACTTGTTATTACATACTTTGACACATGCAGGCCTTACACACAAAGTCAAAGCTATATTAAACACCAGCATTGCGCACGTGTGTACGTGTGTGTGTACGCAGTTGTGTATCGTATTCAGGAAGGCTGGCTGCTTAAGACATGGTCACTGTAACTCATGCTTCATGCCTAATTTTCAAAATCTTTCTCTATAGTGTTCACTGTATAAATTCAAACTTATCAAAGGGTTTGGGTTTGTTGGTGTGTGTTTTTTTTCTCTTTTAAAGAAAGCTGCAGATATCTGAAGCCTTGTAGCTTTTCAGTTAAATTGTACTTTCCTTAAAATGATTATAATTGTGTTCCCTATGCTGCTGGTACAGACATGATACTGCACTTCGATTATTTTTTTTTTTTCTCTCATCTACTTAATTTCTGATTTAATCTCGTTAGGGTACAGTGTGTGATGTACTTCCATCTGGCCAGCTACTCTGTTGTCTATGGCCTTAAGAGGCAAGGACAGATAGTAAGGAAAAATGAAGTCAGTAACCTGGGGCGCTTCTCAGCCCTGCCACAGGACTGGGTGTTTCGTGTAGGAAGCCACTGCTGCTGTCTGGGGTGTGAGAGATGCCAGCAGGGCTCCTTGCTACTGCACGGTACCAGCACAGGAAAACTGACACACTAATCTGAAGTTTAAAGCTGGGCCCCTCCTCATTAGGATTGATTGTTTTCATCTGATTAAAAGACTGGAGGCTCGTGCCTTGTTGATTAGTCTAGACTAGGTAAAGCCATGAGCAAGGCTGACTTAAAAAAACAGAAGGGGGGGGGAGGGTGGCTGGGCTGCACCAAGGGAGAGTTGGGCATGGATTTAGCAACCAGCATATTATTCTTTAATTTCACTGTGCTTCAGTGACTGCATGAAGTCATGCACTGACCTGCATGTTGATAACTTCTTTCTGGTACCTTTAATTTATTTAGCTTATTCTGTGGATCAACATACAATTATACCATACTGCCATTGGTTGCAGTGTACATATGATGTAGGTATGTTTATAAATTTAAAAAAACAAACCACAACAAAGCCCCACCCACCCAGAGCCCCAGCTGATTGCATTGCCGTTGCTGAGATGCTAGCTGCATTTGGGAAAGTTACTTTAATCCCAACAGGCAGATTCTACTTTTCTCATATTTGGCATATTTCAAATTTTCACGGAGACCTAATCTCTAAGCAGAAAATAAAAACTGAGACAACAATAAATGCTTTAAAGTCTTTTTCTAGATACAAGTCCAGGAATTCACCAGAACTTCAATGCACTGTTGCAGTTCTTTTTAGGCACTACACTTGGACTTTGAGGCTAATGAGTTCTCTATCCTGTCAGTTCTTACCACTAAAATTCAGCGATGTTTTAACTATTTCACCCCAAAAGGAAAGTGGCCCACTTTGTAAGTTTAATTTTTGTTCTCTTTTTAAAAGAAACTTTAATCCTGGTCTTTAAAAATAATTTTTAAAATGGTATTTAATATTTTGTAAACTGAAACCAGAAGCTGTAAACTTCGTTTCAAAAGTGCGTTTTCTAGACTAGAAAGAGAAGGATCAGTAGGGCTTTCTTATCTCAAAATAAAATAAAATTATGACTACTGGGAATAAATCAGCCATTGTATTTCTGCATTGGTAGGAGTTGCTGTAACTGCTGGACAGATGATCCAGAGGTACTTACTTCTTCACACTACTAGTGGCAGTGGGGATATTATTACAGAGATTAAAAAAAAAAAAAAAGGTGGGGAATTTAGAATAAGAGGGGGAAAAAAAAACCTAATTAAAATTTTGTTTTGCAGCCAAACTTGTACCCTACAGTAGGGCTTCAAACACCAGGAGAGGTTGTGGACGCTAATTTTGGACAACACCCATTTGTATTTGATATTGAAGACTACATGCGAGAATGGAGAACCAAAATTCAAGCACAGATTGACAGATTTCCTATAGGAGATCGGGAAGGAGAGTGGCAAACAATGATTCAGAAGTAAGACATTGAATATTGTTAATTTAAAAAAAAAAAAAAGTAGTTGCATGATTTTAGAGAGCTTTAAAACGTTGTAACTATTGTCGTGTGCAAAGAATTACAGATAGTATTAGAAACTAGTACAAATAGTTTTAAGATAACTGGTTTGATAAACATGTATAAAATTCACCATGAATAGATGTTTGGGGAAGAGTTATCTACATTGTTAGTAATTAAGAGTTTATAATGATGAGTGTAAGCCTTCCATTTCAATTTGACCTATCTAATGTGGATTGGGGAGTTTGAAAAAATTGCCATGGTTGTAGTGGGCAGTTTTAATACTTTGGGCTCTGGAAATTTCCCTTCATATTCTCAGCCTTCGACATGCCAGGTTAAGTTGTGGCTTATTAGCGTCTCAATTAGAAAAATGGTGGTTGTGGCTTTGCATTTTTTATTTCTTCAGTGAAAACAAAAAAAATAGTGTGCAGAAATGTCACTTCAGTGTATGTAATGAGCAGGAAAAAAAAAAGAAAACTAGCAGGCAATATTTTAATTGAGCCTACCTCTGGGTGATAATTTCTATTGAAATTCATTATAATAAAATGATACATTGGTTATTTTGTTGGTTTTCTGTACTGTGGTTTGAGGAAGATACTGACTCTTAACTATTTTTGTCTGACTTTCACAGAAATTTCTGAATTTCAAGTAGAATTCTTTCAGTCACTTTTTTTTTTTTAGAAAAGGATTTTCTTGCATTCGAAAAGTTCTTGGTTTCTTACTTGTATTTAATGAATGTTTCTGGATTTTGTTTTCTTTTTATTTTTAGAATGGTATCATCTTACTTAGTTCACCACGGATACTGTGCAACAGCAGAGGCATTCGCCAGATCCACAGACCAGACTGTGCTAGAAGAATTAGCTTCCATTAAAAATAGACAAAGTAAGGCTGGAAAGCATGTTACATCTTTTTTTTTCTCCCTTAAACAAATATTACGTATCTTAAGCATCATTGTAGAATTCCCTTTCAGCACTACTCCATAGTACAGTTCTTTGCTGTCATGTAAAGTTACGCGCATATGAACAGCTGGTTAAGATGAGTTTCCACGCTAAGGCTTTGGAACTTGTTTGATGTAGCAGAATGTGGTAAATTACCTGTTGGTTTTCTTTTGAATGGAAAATTGTCTCAAGCAAATGTGTGTAATGTCTCTGAACGAGTGTGAGAGCCAATGGTCAGTCACAAACAGGAATACAAAACTTAGTCTTGACTAACGTTTAGACTTTGAACTGTGAAAATGGGTAGAGTTCAGAGAATGCTTCATAAATTAAATCAGATTGCAGTTTTCCTACTTACAGATGTGAGAGGGAAGAGGACAAGGAGAACAAACAGCAGTTCACTTCTAACTTGCCATGGCAGTGCTGTTTGGTGGCCTGATTAAACAGTGCCTTCCCCGTTCATTTAAATCCCTGCTGTATGAACATGAGCATTTGTGTGACTGCACGACATACCACATGGGGGAAACTTGCTCTGGTTGAAAAATAACCCATTCCTTGGGCTGTTTTTCATTTGGATCAATTTCTCTGTTGGTGGATAGAGCTGTGAGGCTGTTTGCAGCTTGGGCCAGGTTACAGCAATAGAAGCATCAACTAAAGCAGGGACTGTGGTGGGAAGGTTTAGTCAACTGTAACCTGACTGGAAGTATGTGTTGTAGGTGAGAGAGACTAAATTTTGTTTTTCTCAGTCAAAATCGAACCTGTGGGAGTGGGATGCAATTTGGATGTTCTTGGGTGATGATAGTTTGGTATGTGCTTATTTATAAAGGTGTGAAAATGAGAAGTAGATTGCAGAAAAGTGTCTGCCATCTTAATCTAGCTCTAAATGTGCAATCTAAGTACAAAGTAGTTGTATGCTGGCAATAAATAAAAATACTGAGTACTCATTTAGGTATGTAGGTGGAGTGCAGTTTTTTAAATGTTCCTATTGAACATTTTAAGGAAACATGATCTTTCTTTACCCTTTTTTTTTCTAAGAGGAAAAAGCCTTGTTCATTGATGGTTGCAGTGTCTTTTAATCGTTAATTTACATGTATTAATCCGTAAGCTGTCCATTTAACTGATGTTGGTTTTGGTGAACAGAAATTCAGAAATTGGGTTTTGGCTGGATGAATGGAAGAACCCATTGAAACAACATAACAGCTGTATCCAAGTTTACTAGAAAAAAATCCTAATCTCTTATTTGTTTTTTGGTGAACAGGAATTCAGAAATTGGTTTTAGCAGGAAGAATGGGAGAAGCCATTGAAACAACACAACAGTTGTATCCAAGTTTACTAGAAAGAAATCCTAATCTCTTATTTGCATTAAAGTGAGTCTTCAAATTATACAGATGTGTGTTTATAGATGGCGCAGTACCTTCTGAGACGAGACAGTTACTCATTTAAAGCTTTCACAGAAATTTAAACAAAGTTAAGCAGCGTTTTTAAGAAAATGTGTGTAGTTCACTTTTTTTAATGCTATGTTATTTGCTACATGTTTTAACTAGGTTTTGTCATCTAGGTCCTGTTTTGCAGCATAATTCACATCTCACTGTAGACTTGTTCTCTAGAACTAAGTTTTGTAATTTTTAAGATCAATTTTAATCAGTTTGGGTGTCAAGTAAAACTTAAAATGTAAACTGATACAATATCATATTCAAGAAGGTTGAGTCCTGTTGGCATAAGTTGGTCTGTTCCTCCAAATGGGTGACTGACTTTAAATGAGCTGTTACACTCCATGTCACTTTACTAGAAACGTCTGGTTAATACTGTGGAAATTCCATAATCCCAAAGAGTTCTCTTGGCTTCCCAGGCACACAATAGTCACCTTCATTCTGGCACGTTTACTTGCCAGCTGCGCTGATCCTCCAGAATTCTGTATCACATTGTAGTGTCTGAATGTGGAAAAAATCTGTTACCTCCTATAAGAACAAAGCACTTTAATTTCTATGTTCAGTTAAGTAACTTGGAATGTGTTTGAAGTCTGTCACGCTCAAGTGCTGAACAGAATTCATGTGATAGTACTGCAGACTTAGCACAGAATTCACAAAATGTGCACATTTTGATGAAAGACCTCACTTGATAATGTCAACTGTGTGTTATCTTTCTCTCAGTCTGACTTTCTAAATTTTGCCTGTTGTATTGAGGCTATCCAAGCCTGAAACGTAAAGCAGTAGTCCATAGTACAACCTCCTTATCTAAAATAAAATTGACAAAGAACAACAGCCTCTAAAGGGAAGGTTTGTATATGAGCTTGCTTTTCAAACTGTTTTCTAGTGCAAATGTTTACTGTTAAGAACTACTGTTTAATGCTTACTGTTCCGGACAGTCAAACTATGTCCTCATTTACTTTGAGAGAAATGACAGACACGACAACAGAATGACATATCCTTCTCAAGAAATAACCTTGCCCCTGCCAATAAAACAAAATGTTAAAACTAGAACATATAGTTTAGTTCTCTAAACTTTGAGGACTTATTGACAAATTCTGTCCTCAAAGGATTAATATTCCTGTTCTCCTCCCTCACAAATGTTATAATTGTGTGGTTTTGGCTGAATACTCCAAAGCTAATTGATGATTGGGTTACTGACATCCAGCACTTTGAGTCAGGCTTTCTGTATATTTAACACTAAAATTAAATCATTGCTATCGTTGGTAAATGGAAATGTGTAAATTGTTTGATTAGCTTAACTTTCTTGCCTTTTGTTTAGGGTGCGCCAGTTTATAGAGATGGTGAATGGTACGGACAGTGAAGTGCGGTGTTTGGGAGGCCACAGTCCTAAATCTCAAGATAGTTACCCTGTTAGCCCACGATCGTTCAGTAGTCCTAGCATGAGTCCCAGCCACGGAATGAATATTCACAATTTGGCAACGGGCAAAGGGAGCAGCACACACTTTTCTGGTAAGTTGATGTGGAGGATATACCACATAGATTTGCATATACCACACCATGCAGAGATTTTTTTATTTTTTATTTTTTACAGTTAAGTATTGAGAGATGTTACAAATACTTACAGACTGACAATTTGCTGTACTTAAAGAGTTGATACTGAAAGCTTTGTATAAAAAAGTATAAATTATTAAAATGTGATTCAGAGTCACTGGGGAAATAGAAAGTGCGTAAATAGAATCAAATCTTTTCTGTGTGTGCCCTTGGTTTTACTGAGGGTATGCAATGTAGGTTGCCTCTGATTTCTAAGAAATGCTTGCTTCCAGGGGATGAAAGATTCTGCCACAAATTTCTGTTGTCCTTTCCGTGGTAATTATGGCTTGGGCAAGGTGATTTAAATCCAGCAAGTGGTGTATATGGTCCATTTCTATGGTGTTTATGGAACAGCAGGAACAGCTGCTCTTGTGTAGGAAATACCAGAAGCTGGGTGGTGGAGTTAGGTAAAAGACTTTCTGCTGGCAGCCAAATTTCAGTCTGCACAGTTGAAACAGTTCTGAGAGCATCTTGGTGGTGGTAAGGCTTCAGAGCAAAGCCACAATGTGCAGAGCTGTCCTGTGCCTATGGGGGGAGATCTCCATGCCTTCCAAAACATGGCATGGTGGTGTCAGGTTGACAGTTGGACTTGATCATCTTAGAGGTCTTTTCCAACCTTGAAGATTTTACGATTCTACGAAAACACCCCTGCAGGGAAGAGGTTGGGCATGTTACAATGGTATGTGACTGTGTCATCTGTGAACCCAAGACTCCTTGGGTTCACCTTTCACTTCTCTTTCACTCTTAAATCCAAACTGGACCTGATCTGGGGCTTTCTTTTATTTCATTTTTTCCTCTTGGTGGAACTGAGCAAGAAGCCAGTGTAGCCTGGCCACCAGAATACCTGCTGCCCTCGGAAAGGCAGCAGCGTCGCTGCTCTTCCCTCTGTGTCGAGACTGTGCTATCATGTCTGTGAGTTGGAGGTCCACTCAGGTTTTCTGTTTGTTCTTGGGCTGGTTATTGGGATGCATTGCAGAAAGTACCTCTAACTTTTGAAAGCAGAGGCAGCACTTAAGCAAGTTGAGGAATGTGTTATTAGAATTGAGGCTTGGGATTTCCTGAATGGCAGCAGCTGTTTTGTTTATATAGTCCTTCCTGTGACCTCTTTCAACATTAGAAGATACTGGGGAGCTCCTGCTTGTGGGCTTGATAGAGCTGACAATTATGTGTTTGCTTCAAATAGTCCTTTCTTGAGGGTATTTTAGAAGGGTCAGAAGAGATTTTAGCCAGACATCATAATTTCACAGCATGGTGTAATTTTCTATGGCAAAGCACAATATTAACAATTAAAATAATTACATGGAGAAGGAGGGAGATTGTATTTAAGTGTAGCAACATGTAAAGTATTTTCAGCACTGAATTTTACTGCGTATTTATCAAGAGAATTACGTGATTACAAATTAGTAAGATGCATGTCTGCTTTCATTCATAGTGATTGTAGTGGCTTAGGAAAGATTTTCAGATCTTTCAGAAACAATGTGTAACTTACAAAAAAAACATTCTGCTTTTGATGCAGGTTTGTGTTTTACTGGTGTGTAAGTACAACTGAAAAACTTTCTCATGTATGTGTTAGTACTTGTTAAATAACGCTTAACATCTGCACTGTAGAGACCTTAGAGGTTCAAATACCTGGAACACAGAGACTTAGTATTTGTTTTTGTTTGTTTGGCAAATGTAGCATTCACTGACGGGAACAATTAAGCTATACTTACTTGACTTGTATAAATCGGTACTTACGAATAGTTTGTAGATGATTACAGTTATTAAAACTTTCTTTCAGGGTTTGAAAGTAGTTGCAGTAATGGAGTAATATCAAATAAAGCGCATCAGTCTTACTGTCACAGTAAACACACGACCACCAGCTTGAATGTACCAGAGCTCAACAACATAAATGTATCAAGATCGCAGCAGGCTAACAGCTATTCCAGGTGAATAAACTTCGGATGTTTCTAACTTACACTGTTGTCCACGTGCTTGTGTTGCAGAGAAGAATTTTCAGTGGGATTTGATGTGAATTGTTTTCAAGGATAGTTAGAGCACCTAGTGTCAGGGGCCGGCAGCTTGTGATCACTCTCAAGTGTGCTTGGTTGTTTTGTTTTTAACTTCTCAAGCTCAAAAGACTGCTTTCTCCTGTTTGATTAAAGAAACGTAATGGACGAAAATAAATTGCCTTGCTTATTTATGGTCAGTTTTGAAGTGGTATAGTGAAGATTAACTAGCTGTCTGGCACTTGAGATTTTTAATTGAAGCTGCTGACATTGATTTAAGCACATTGCATCTAGGCAGTGAAGTCTTCCAGATGCTCTGTGGCAGTACCCACAAGGTAAATGCAGCTGAGATGCATATGAAACGCAGACTCCATTCCATTGCACGCACAAAAATATTTGCCTGCTCCAGTTGCCGTCATTTGTACAAACATGTGCAATTCAGAGAATGAAAGTAGATGTATTAGCCAGGGTTAATGTGGTTATTCATAACCAGTAACTATTAAGTAAGCTCTGGGCTGCACAGATGCAGCAGAACCTAATTTGATGTGAAATGCAACAGCACTTGGCTGCAGTGGCCAAGATGGATTCCCAAAACTACCAACTAGGATGTCATGATGTGTTGGTGATGACAGAAAGTATTTCAGTTGTGTAGTGATGACTGGTGGGGAAAAAAGTAAGGGTAACAGTTTGCTTTTTAACTTCACAGTTTGTGTTTGCGTCAGCAATCACCTCTGCCAAAAAGCCTGGCAGTGTCCAGGCAACTTTGAGCTTTTTTCACAGGAGGAAGACAATTCCTTGGCCGCAATGTTGCCCAATCAGCGAGACCTTTTGGTTTCCTTCCTTAGAGGAAGCTGAGTGGTTTTGGTTGCTTAGAAGCAAGATATTAAACTTTTAAGTCTTTTTGATCTTGAGAGAGGTTTTAGTTGTCATTCTCCAGGACGAAATAGAACAGGCTGGGATGTAACTCTCATCACAGCTCAGCCCCCAAAGCCATGCTAGCATTTTCTGAAAGTGTTTCTGTGACCTGCGAGCACAGCGTGGTGAGTTGTATGCTCTCAATTTGCCTCCAAGTATCTCTTCAGTGTCTTGGTTTACTCAGGATTTGCTTTGGGGTTTTTATTCTTTTCCCTTGGCATTTCACTGAGAGTAAAGGAGAGGTCAGAGCTTTTTTTTTTTTTGAAAGAATTATTTGTCTAAATGTGACATGCTCAAAGCAGGCTGTATATTGAGTTAACTGTGTCTTTAAAAAAAAAATAAATGTGGGAATAGTCGTATTTTCTCCAGCTCGATGTATGTATAGATAGATAAACAAGGTAAGAACTTCTTGGTGTGTATTTATTCAAGAGTAAGTAGTATAACACTTTCTAATGTTTAATGTTTCAGCATCTGAAAATGTTATTTTACTGAACGCTGCTGTTAGTTGAAAGCACCTTAAAACTTCCCTGGTGCTCTGGTGTCACCAGTTGCTATGGAAAAAAACAGTGGTCTGACTTGGTAATATTTAAAAGTAGCTTTTCAGTAGCTAAGATGAGGAAGTACTGTGCAGAAGTTGCGAAGAACATAACCCTGTGTACTTAAGTAAAACTTGTATTTATTGCTTTCTTTCCAGCAATGATGTAGACATGGAAACAGATCACTACTCCAATGGGGTTGCTGAGACTTCATCCAATGGCTTCCTAAATGGTAGTTCTAAACATGATCACGAAATGGAAGAATGTGACACAGAAATGGGTCTGCAGTGATATTTCTTACATTTTTATTAAGTGATGGCAACAAGGTTATGTTTTTACTTGCAATGCTTCCCAACTTGAAAATTAAGGATATTGGCTCAAATCTTATTTTTTTGTTTGTTTGTTTTGCTGTTATTAGATGTAGATCTTAAAGCCACTGATTTAGGTGGTCCGATGTCAGCGTGAGAACAGGGGAAACTGGTCACTCACAGCTGAAACTAGCATCAGTTCTAAGGAAGTGCTTTTGAGAAGAGACATCCTATTGTGTCGCACGCCGCCTGGGTTAGGGTTGGCAGGTTCCTTCTCCCTTTCCCCTAGTCCTCTTACCGTTCATGACTCTCATGGCATCTTCGCACTGGACAGTTAAGGCTAGAAACTCCAAATCACTTTTATTGAAAAATGCAGAGTGAGATGATCAAGAAAAGAGCTATGTTTGGGAACTGAGGTGTAAACCAGCAAGTTTTCCACTAAAAATACCCTGGTTTACATAGTTGTGGTCTAAAAAAACATAACTTTGTTTTATTTAACGTGCTTTATACTCAACTGTTGATGTTGGTGATAAATGAGTATTGAAATACCTCTGATTGCCAGCACACCATAAAAAAGATAGTGCTGACTCTGCCAGTCACAGTGCTGACTGTCCCAGGTCCCTGTCCAGTAACGGCAGTCGGACCCCGTAAGTACCCGCAGGCTGGAGCTTTAGACAGTCGTTGTTATTGAAGAAGCGGAGAAATCCAGCCCAGCCATTTCTGCAGTTGCAGAGCTATCTTCTCCATCAATGGATTTAACCAGACATCAATTATTAGGTAGTTTAAATGCAATGTGAAACTTGGGGCGTGGCCAGTAAATTTTCAGGGCGCAGCAGTACTTGGTTGTCTGTGAACGCTTCGCAGCTTCGATGGCGCGTGCCGCTGCTGGTCAGGCAGCTTTGCTGGTAAATACTGGGCAACTGTTGAAAAGCAAATACAGCTCTGCTGCGGCACTGGAGGGGGGAGATGGAAATCGCCAGACCCGTTCCCTGCCTTACGCTCTGAACTGGATAACAACAAGGCTGGTGGTTATTTCCTGTGACAGAAAACCCAAAGCTGCTCTTCACTCTCTTGCAGCCTTTCCTGCAGAGGCTTGCTGTGACAGACGTGAAGCAGCTACATGAGGCGCAGAGTTGCTTTTTAATGTAGTTGGTTCCTGCCTTTGGAAAGTGATGCTCTAAATTGGGCTGCAGCTAGCTACAAGCACCGCTGCATGAAGATTTGTGGGTGCTTCACCTTTGTAAAAAAGAACTGTGACTCCTCAATCTACACTGTTTGCTCCCCGCAGTTTGAGTTTCATTTTTTAGGGGTGTTTTTTTGCTTTTTGAAATATTTATATGTTCTCCTTAGTGCTGTGTATGTAATGTTAAGCAGGCAGATTTTTTCCAGAGGTGATATGCTCACATCTAAGAGGGGGGGGGGAAAAGTGGCCGCTTATAAATCCTTGTTTGAAATAGTGGTCAAAATACAGCACTAGATGGCAATGTTAGCATCAGAAAGAAGAATGGATTTGTAATTAAAGTGTACGTCAAAATTCAGAGTAAAAACTCAATTCCATTGATGAAAAGGGCAAGGAATGGCCAATTTCCCCCCACACACACCTTTTTTTTTTCCCTCAGGTTGCTTTAGTTGTAAACTTTAAAAACGCAGAACTTTCAGAGAAGCTGAGGGTTGATTTACTATACATAAACTGCATTAATATATTTTAAAATCACTCATTGGGGAATATTTTAGCAAACAGTAAAGAAATCAATTTTAGTGTTCTGCTTGATTACAGAAGAAGCCTGAGATGTTCAAATTATTAAGCTAATACATTCTAACAAGGAGTACAAACAGTCTAAATGATCGTCTGGTAGCAACATCCATCATGGCCGTTTGGAAAGTTCAGGGCTTTTACCCTCTATTAGCGGTTCTGGGTTTGGCCTGTCTTCAGAGGCACAGTGCCAAAGAATTAAAAAGGCAGAACTGTGTGGACTTCTATTGTTGTCGATAACAATTTTCAAGTCTCATAAAATTTTAGGGCAAAATTTGGTTTATAGTCTAGTTAATTTAAAATGAACTATTTCAACATAAAGCGTTGCCCATTAGTTAACCAAGTCTCTGAATGTTTATAAAGGAGCAGTTTGGCAGTGCTGGGTGCAGGAGCACGTTACGCCAAGGTCACTGGCCCGGTGTGCCTTCTCTCTGGGAAGGCAGGTGTCTTTCGAGTGGAATCAGTGCGGATTCTCTAGACCCATAGGTTGTTACTGTCAGCTCTGTTAGTGGTGATGATGACGATATCATTTTTGCAGAAGTAGATTCAAGTCAGTTAAGACGTCAGCTATGTGGTGGCAGCCAAGCGGCTATCGAAAGAATGATCCATTTTGGAAGAGAATTGCAAGCAATGAGTGAGCAACTAAGAAGAGAATGTGGCAAAAACACAGCGAATAAGAAAATGCTCAAGGTACGTTTAATCTTGAGACTGTGGTGTTAAGGTGAACAACTCTGCTGCCCAGCACAGCGTGCGGCACTGCAGTACCGGTCTGCTTTAACTTCGGTGATTTATTTTTGTGTGTGTGGCTGAGAGCAGCATTCCAGGCAGCTGGGGTGCTGCACGGTCTCCTCTGCGTGGCACGCTTCCGGGGAAGGTAATTTCATGCTGTAATGCAGTTAGAACCAGAGGTGAATTTTGCACTTCGTCTGTCTCATTTCCGGCCACGTAGCTTGGCCTCTTGAATCAAAGCGCTGTTGTCAGCTCTAACGATAAACCACAAGAAAGAGGATTGATGCAGATGCCTAAACTGTGCTCAGTGCGTTAATTTACCTTGATTTGAGACTGCTCTGGAAAAGAACTCCCCTGCCAAAGCCTGACTGCAACTTTCAGGCTGGTTTGTTTTGTTTTTTTTCCCTCTTTCCCCATCATGTGCTACTAACTTGTGTCTTTCTGTTGGGAAAAACCACTGCCTGCTCCAAACGCAACAAAGTCCTGTTCCAATCTCTTATCGTTTTCTATTGATGAAGGACACTGATGATCGCCTTTGTGATTCTGAATCAAAATGGGTGAAGAAAATAGTCCTCCTTCTCACTAGTACAATAGAGCTGTGAGATGCAATAAAAAAAAAAATCCTCTCTCCCCAGGACGCGTTCAGTTTACTTGCGTATTCAGATCCCTGGAGCAGCCCTGTTGGAAATCAGCTTGACCCGATACAAAGAGAACCTGTGTGCTCTGTACTGAACAGTGCAATACTAGGTAAGGAGGGCCCGGCGGGTTCCAGGCGTGGCAGCGGTGCCTTGGCCTTCCCTCCGGCCAGCTAGCACCGCTGCGCACCGCACGTCGTCGCCGGGCTGGCTGAGGGGCGAGCACGCTTTCGTAGTAAGGGGGAGGGGAGTTTGGAGGGTGTATTACTGTAACAGCTGTCATCACCTTGTGGTGGTGGTCACAGCAGAGCAGGCTTGTTCAGTAATGGCGCTATGCGAGGGACTTCAACATGCCGCTGTGTCGCTCCTGCTGTGTCTTGCTCCAAGAGCAAACTTTGCCAGTGAACACAGGAACTCACAAGTGGATGTTTTAAGTTAGCTTAACACTCAGGTTCTCAGTGCCTCACTAGGAAAATAATCGGGTATTTTAACTGCCACCGTTGCTTCTTCTTCAGAGACTCACAACCTGCCAAAGCAACCGCCGCTTGCCCTAGCAATGGGACAGGCATCACAGTGTCTGGGATTGATGGCTCGGTCGGGAATTGGATCCTGCGCGTTCGCCACAGTGGAAGACTACCTACACTAGCTATGCATTGGAGGAGCTGGCAGGTGGTGCGGCATATTCACCGTGGAAAGTAGACCAGCTCTGCTGACTGGAATTTGGAATTTTAATTATGTACTAAGGACAAGTCTGTCGCTTTATGTTGCTTCCTAGTTTACAGCATGATGCAAATGATTTCTAACTTAGTGTTAGGAGAAAATTTCCATCTTTAAACCTCTTGGACAACTAAGAGTTGAAAATATCACTGATAATGTCAGACATCCAAATTGACGAGTACTGATCCTCTAAACGATTGTCCAAAACAAACCAAAAATCCTGCTACCTTGTGGTGGGACGGACTAGAACACACGGATGTATTAGCACGTGGGTGATGTAAACGTCGAGCAGGATGACTTGCCAACCTCCACCCCCATTGTTGTTACATAGTTCAATCAGTGTAATTTGCAAAATGCATAAACACCTGATGGTTTGGATATATAGTGTTGATGGGAAGAAATGATATTTTTTAATGTGTACTGTAAAACTTGAATTACTCAGGAGCTGAGTGAATATGTTTGTTGCTACTTACAATCCCAACCTGTTGATCTTAGTAGGGTTTGTTGTTTTTTTTTTTTGTTTTAACATGGTCTTTTCAACTTCATTTCCTTGTTTAACTACAGACAGCTTCTGTTGTGTAGACTCACCAGTTTAACTGTTGTATTATAACAGTATTACATGTCAACACAGTGTGGTTATGACCTATTTATATAAAAACCAAATATTTAGTCAATTTACAGTCTTAATTTAATCTTTGTACACCTTGCATTTTTAAAAGTGCTTAAATAGTACTATATTGCAATAAAATGTAGTGATATCATAATTAACCAGCCATTAAAAACTTACTTCTACGTACATGGTAGCATGGGCTTGTACGCTACGTTTTCTTGCTTCCAGAGCCAGCGGTTCTTGGGTGCCTCACCAGGGATGCTGCTTCCCTGCGCCGGGCTGTTAAAAGCTGAAGGGTTGCAGTGTTCTTAGTGACTGGGGCAGAGGAAGCTTACTCGGTACTCCCAGGAAATGGGGAAGGAAAAAAACCTTACTCCTTGAAAGTAAGGGTCAGGTTGGATGCAAAGCATCCTGCTGCTGTGTGAGCTGGCTTTGCGACTCTGATGTTAGGGCACAGTGATGTAACTGGAAAAGCAGGAATAACCGATAGCCGTAAGAAACAGTGTCCATAACAGCGAGGCCAAATCATTCATCTTTATTCTCTGCAAAGGTGCTGCCTCACAGAGGCAGCTCTACAAGCCTGGCTGTAACACCAGCTGGCTTTTAGCTTCTCCAGCCACATCTGGAAGGGGAGAGACGAACACATGGAAGTCAGTTTGGGAAGAGCCTGCCAGGGGCTGGTGGCTCCAGCTGAAAGAGGAGTGATGAGGGAGAAGCAGGAAAAAAAAAATCATCTTGGTTGTGTAGAGAGACTTTTACTGAAAGTCCTTAATCGCATCTTCTGAAAAAAAAAAGCTGTCTTCAGGCTCAAGTTTTAATCTGTGTTGCCACCCAACGTTTTTTAAACCTTGTTGCTCTTTCCTTTTTTTCTTGCCCTTTAAAAAAGAAGAAATCCAAAACAAAACACAGCTGTTAGTTACCATTTTCATAGCCCATCTGCTGGAGAAGCAGCAATCCACTGACTGCTGCAGCATTTCTGAGCAGGACAAGCATTGGGCAGGCTGGTAAGTTCCTGTTGTATTTCACACAGAACAGTCTCCTGCAGGAGACGGTGGGGGCACAGCAGTGCCTGCAGTTCGGAAGCCCAGCTGGAAAGCTGCCTGAGGAGGCTCAGCCTCCTCTGTCTGTCATGGGGGCATGGTGATGCAAGGTCACTTTTTCGAAGGGGAGCCGGGTACAGTTCCCCTCTGCTCACACAGAAGTTCTGGGAGCTTGGCATCCCTGCTTTAAGCTTTACACATGTGAGCTGGCTTCCAGCAGCTCAGAGGTGAGAGGCCAAGACAACAATTCAAGTTTATTCCAACAAGAAAACATGGCTCTGGTCCCAGATGCTGTATCTTACTGTACCAAAAAAAGGAGCTAAGTTTTTCAACTTGGCTAACGCACCCCACCCCCCTCGGGCTGTACTGCCCTTCCCTCCCTGGGGGTTCCTGGAGTTGTAGGCAGTAAGATACAGCCCTCAACCACCAGAGGGCTGTTTTTTAAAAGAAGTGCACTTAAACCACATGTGCATGAAGTAGTTACTACCTGTTCTGACTTGGTATACTCACCCCAAGATTTGTCCACAAACTGAACAGCAGCTTTTTTAACTGGGTTTTTCTTATTTTCAAGGGAAAAAAACTCATTTGCTGCAAGGGAGATAAGCATTAATTACTAAGTTTAGCACAGAGACCTCTAGCTCCCGCCCCACCAAAGGATTGCTGCTCACCCTGTGCCCGGTTGGCACCTGGGCCATAGAGCTGAGCATTTAAGAAGTCTTTGGCGAGCTGTAGGTGGAGGCCTGTTAAACTCTGCTCTTTCAAGCGCACAGCCGTGTAGTTTCCTTTGGGCCTAGTTGAATGAAAAGATTTAAATCCAGAACAACGGACACACTAGTCAACACTTTGCTGCCTGCACGCAGCAGGGTCGGTGCGGGTTGCTGATGCTCAGCCAAGCTCTGTAGCAGTATTTTAAAAAAATATAATTGGCTGAAGATTCTCAACCCATCACACCCCAGGCCTTTCTGGGCCCCGAGTGGTTCTGTGGGAGTCAGACGGGTCCTGCCAGCAGCTAGCGCAACTCTGCTCTACAGACACACCAGTGACGGCATCTCCCAGCATACCTGGCACCCTTCCTTCGCTTGACTGTCTTCACCCGCCGCTGGGCTTGGCCCTGCCGCTGGGCTTGGCCCTGCCGCTGCTTCACAGCCCCGTCTCCACGGCATTTACCTGAAGTAAATTTAATAGCAGAAACAAAAGTTCCCGAACATTATGAATGAAGAGCTTGTAGCAAGAGAGCAACAGGAGCGAAACAACCATCGAGTGTGAAAAAGATGGCCTCAGGGAACTCCTACAGGCATTTTCCAGCAGCTCTGACTAGGAAGAGGCAGAAAGCGTTGCCCTGGCAGGAGGGCCGCACGCAGCACCGCCAGCCAGCGGCTTTCCCCTTCCCTGGTGTTGGTGACACCAATCCGGATTCACCATGGCACGGAAACGCAACACGGCACAACAGCTACAAGCACAGGGGGCTCCAGCCTGGGCTGCCTTCTCGCCGTGCAGCAGAGTATTCAGACCTGAACTCATCTCTTGTTTATGCCAACAGACTTCAAAAAACAATTAAAAAAAGGAAGAAAGAGTAGCCACCCCACCAGCCGGCTATATAATTATGTCAGGTATGGATGAGAGAATTGTTTAAAAAAACCTCCAAAAACCCACCCATACGTAATTTTTTTTCCATGAAGTACTCTGAAACAGAGATGAAGAGGGCCAACAAACAGCAGCCATGAATACTCTGGACTTCCTAGTTCAGAATTTGAAAAAAAATTTTTTACAGCTACTATTAAATCACAGCACGATACATACAGTAGGAGGGCACTTAACAACTAACTAACTCTGTCCCGCCTTAGTAGCTTACAGGAATGCTGAATGTTAGCCTTCCTTTAGCAACCCCTGCTTTTTCTACCTGCCCGCCATTCCCGGGACACCTCGGGCTACTGCAGCTGAGGGGCTGCCCGGCACCAGCGGCTGCAGCGGCACAGGGAACAGACAGACCGCCGCCGACTTCGGGGCTCCCCGCGGCAGCAGTCAGCCTGTCCGGCCCCCGCACAAGAGCGCTGCCCCAGGCAGTGGCGGCCCGGTACGGGCACTCGGAGGAGCCCGCGGTGGCTGTGGCGTACCTGAGTTCGCCGCCGCGGCCTCCCCGGCGGGCCTGCGGAGCGAGGAGAAGGCAGCGCGTTACTCACTGTCCCCATTCGCCCCCCTCGCTCGCCCCCCGCCCGCCCCCCGTCCCCTCACCGTGCGGGCGGCGCGGCGGCCAGCTCCTGCAGCACGGCCTCGGGCAGCAGCTTCCGCCTCTGCGGGGGAGAGGGCAGTCAGCGGGGAGACAGCGG
>VWZZ01001468.1:507336-520245 GCA_013399095.1 Psophia crepitans | reverse complement strand
CGCTTCCCCGCCGGCCGCTCCGAGGTGCTCAGGAGATGATCTCCGTGTGGTGGCGGGCCAGCGCCGGCGGCAGAGTGGTCCCGCAGGGGCCCGGGAAGTGAAACCTGGAAGGAAGCAGCCGGGTAAAGGGGCGGGCAGCCAGCAGCGCACCCCGCTTTTTCCTGGCCGGGGCCCCAGAGCGCGGCTGAGGTGCGGGTAAGCCCGGCAGCCCTGCCCCTCGGGGCGGGGGGTGGTGGCCGCCTGGGACCTAGGGACAGGCCTCAGCTTGGGAAAATACAGCCGTGCCTCAACTCTGAGCTAATCCCACCAAGGGGAAACAATCTTCTTACTTATTAGAAAAGAAAAATAGCATTTCTTAAGCACATTTCTTAGATCATCTCTGTTAAAAAAATTTTTGAAGCATTTCAGCAATTCAGTGGAAAAGGCAATGAAGATGGAGGGGACTAAAGCTTGCTAACTTAAAACCAAACAGCTTTACCTGAATCTGTTTGTAGCAGGAGTGGCTTCCATGTTAAATTCTGCAACTGGCACCCCTCTGGCAGACACCTGAGGGGCAAACATAGCGGCAGGGTACACCACGGAGGACGTCCCCACCTGCAGGGACAAGGTGAAAAATCACGAGTGTAGCAGGCCAGTAGTTAAACAGGCAAAAATAAACCAACCCACACGGTAAGGACCCTTCTCACAACACTGGATCTGCAAAACCACTAAAGCATGGAAGATCCCTACAGAAATGAAACCACATCAATATCTATTTTTAGTGCCGCTGCATATGTAGCTATTCAACATAACATAAGAACTGGGAATTGTTTCACTGATGCAACACAAAGAAGCCTGGGGATTGTAACTGTACATGAACAACAGAAAAAACAATCCCAGAAACAAAATGGCAGACTTTGCTTTCAGGAAAAAAAAACCCCGCAAGGCGTCTCTTCTGTTACTTGGGATGATTTTCTGAAGGGTATGCCGTATTCTGAGCAAATGTTTTGGTCAGGAATGTAAAGCCCACACGGCATGTAAACAACCTCACAAAAACAGCAGCGCCTGATGACAGCTAGTTACATTCCTACAACATTTTGTAACTTTTTTTTTTTTAAACTGAGCATCAAAATAATCCTGTTTTTCACTGTTGGGGAAATTCATATAGTAGCTAACCTCCAGTGCTCGAGCCTTGAACACCTGGGTACGCTAAATGCAGATGCCAGCTGAGCAAGGTGCACACATGCTGAATCTCTTAATTTCTGAGCGGTATACGTACATTTTCAAACTTCATGCTCTTTTAGTATTTTACACTTGACATTAGAGAGCCCCTCAGGAGTTTTTAGCTCCCTTGGGGAAGCGCATCCCCTTTACCCAGGAGGCGTGACCTCTTTAGCTTGGCTTCCCTGCCAGTTCAGAGGCCAGGTAACAAAAGCAGCACTCACTACCAAGCAGAGGTCGCATATCTCAAGCTCCTTCTCGACCTCTGTGAGAATGTTGGGATCCAGGGTTTCACCAAACCACACAACGTGGGGACGGAGGAGCCCGTTGCAGCCGTCCTCCTCACACCTGTGTAAAAATCACAAAGGGACAGCGTTACGCTTCCGACGTTCTCATTTGGCCACGTCTTGCCTGCCCTCACTCTTTCTCCCTTCTCTTTCACAGCCCTCCTGTGCCACGTGCCGGACGGAAGGCAGCTGATGCCGTGGTACTCGCGTGTTGGATGTATACGCAAGCTGCCTGGTGACACAGAACGGGTTGCTGAGCAGCTGTTCAACTCAGATACTTAATCGTGTCTTTCCTTTACTTGGCTCCTGAAATGCATGAAACTTAAAAATGTAGGATGTGCCACAGACCTCTGCCTCCATCAGCTTTAACAAACAGGCCAACGGGTTTTTAAGGAGAAAGTGAACTGCAAGACAGGAGCGTCACATTAGCCTCTTTTCCTTAGGAACCAGATGAAAAATACGGTGGCTTCTTGCGTCTGCACCTAGCTAAGGCAAAGCTTCTGCCAGTATAAAAAAGCACTGTGGCATATCTAATGCCTGCAAGGGACTATGCAGTGGCTGTACACCAGTATGGTATTCCACACTGACTAACAGTAGTTAGCACATGCAAAATAACAAAACGTTCACTGGGTAGCACTTAATTTCTTACTGCAATTATACTACTACTCCACTTACTACAAAGCCTGTGAATTTAGGCATGTTTCAGCTCGACACACAAAGTACACAAGTATGCGATCCCTTTGGCATCAGGGTAAGCTTCGGCTACATGCTCCTGTTGTCTGCAGTCCCCCGTAACACCAGGTTTAGATTTAGACTTGGTTCTCTGGGGCAAAGTCCCACGTCTTTTTCTCCTGTAGAATGTTTCCATGTCCATCCAAAACTACGTGAACAGTAATATACGGCTTTGAGATGCACAAAGCACGAAGAGGTAACGGCAAAACCCAAAGCAGCCCATACGTACTGAGGAAGGTCTTCAACTGGAATTGCAGCGTCTTCTGTTTGAGGATCTGGAGCCCTGAAGGGACAAAATTGAAATATATTCAATCATACAAAGTGTACTTTATATATTAATAAAAACTTTGTTTTCTCTAAAGCACTCTCTCCAGTCAAGGAATCTTTGCAACTTCAGCCAGCTCCGACACCCACGTCAATCCTAAAATGCTGCACCCAGGGCAGGCGGGCATTTGTCTGGGACTGCCCCAGAGCTAAGCAGCTGTAGTAAGCTGGTCAAAGGCACAACGAATACTTACGTAGCTAGCTAAAGATCTAATGAAATGCAAAGGGAAAAAACCCTGAAATCTATGACCTTATGCCTGTCCTGTCCCCCTGCCCCCTTTTTTTTTTTATTGGTGAAAGAAAGGATGCTAGAAAAAGGGGACAGAAGGATTCTTCTGCAACTTTGTGAGTTGCAGAAATGCTGGGAACTGATGCTTCCCTCCTGATTGCTTCACACTTCTGCATTTTGAGGCCTGCAATCATGAGACTCTCACTGATCAATTGAAGGACCAAAGCTACTCGGTGCTCAGGAGAAGAGCAGAAGAGGGCAGTCTGTGTATCAAGTGATGACAGTCCAGTTTAAGGAATAAGCATCTGATTTAAAAAAAAAGCTGGAAGGCGAAGAGAATGGGAGTAAACACACCTTCTCAAAGAGTGCAATTAGTTGGTGTCCACTACAAGAGTTTCAGACCATCTGAAATTGTTCTAATTGAGACATGCATAATGTTGTGCTAACTTAGAGGTTAAGTTACTCATTCGCTGGACTTCTGGTATCACGGGCTCTCACTCAAGTTACCAAACAGCGTGAGTATACTCACGCTTCAAAACAGTTGCTAAATTTTAAACATTAATACTACTAAAGGAAAATGGGGTGACTGGCTGAAACTCCCGTATGCTTCTGAAGTGGCTCCTTTTCTACTGAAGAGCAGACAAAGTAGAAAATACAGCATTTGGAAGGCAGATGTGTTACCCTTTCCCAGCCAATGCAGGGCATATTGGACTCTTGTAATTCGCAGCCACGTTTCCACAGTTGGTGCACCGAGTTTTAAATAAACTACCTGAAAAGCATAAAAAGAAAACATCAGGGATCAAGGGACTGCTCTGAGGCACGGCTGCGCAAACAAACGGCTGTGTTTAGCCCGGGCGGCCTTTATTTGCCTTGGAAGCCTGTACCTTGTGGGTAACTTACTACACGAATGGAACAGCCAAGCATGGAAACCGGGCAGCATTATGAAGGAGACACTGTTTACACAGCGTGTACACACGCTTTGGTTCAGCAACCCAAGGTGACCGGCGCCATAGTTCAGCCCGGGCCAGGCCCAGCAAACAGACACAGCCCTTTCAGCTGAAAGGCCACGGTGAACAACAGCACCAGGCCCTCTGAGCTATGATGTGTCACCTTGTTCTACCTTGCCACATGGCTTTTGTAGCCTTAGTAATGTGCTGTAGAGAGGCGTAATATAACCAAGAGGTTAACATTGTTTGTATTTTGTAAAGACTAAGACTAAAATTAAACTATACGCAAGGCTTTATCCTCGGATCCACAACTGCAAAACAATTTGTGCAGGTTTCCCATGTCCAGACCACAAAGGAGCGGTGGGAAATCCCCTTTAACCTTTTGCGATACTTAAGAAGCATCATAGTGCCGGGGGACCAGGATGCGACTTTGTGCTGAGAGACTTCCACTCCGCAGCGGGGCCTGCGGCGTGGAGGCACCGCACAGGATGGAGAAGGGGCACCTCACCCTCCATTTTCTCCACCCCTGTAACAGCAGATAGCAGAGCGGAAAGCAGCAGGGCTGGCGAGACCAGTCTCACCAACGCACTTTTTATCGGCGGCCATACCAGTGTAGCACCACCACCGCCACAGAGCAGAAGTCCTCAGTGGATTATTTCCCCCTTTCCTAAGCAAAATCAGCCAAGCATCAAGTGTATTCAAGTGGATGCGAGGCAAAACTGAGCAAGTGGGAGGGGAGAACCAGTTCCTGTGTACTGCCAGAATAATTAAAAAAGAAATATGAGAAATAGAGGGAGGCTATGAAGTACCTGGAACAGCTTCCAAAGGAGAACAGGGCGACATTGTGAGTGACTTCATGCACATTATTACCATTTTAAAGACAAATGTCTTTTCTCCCAGTACTTCTGCTCTCTCTTCTCCCCCCATCCTTGCTGGCCTGTAGCAGACAGGTGAGCTGGTTCTTACCATGAATTTCTAAGAGGTGCTTGGTGCCTGCCTTTCTGTGTAGTTCATCGATATTCTGCGTAATGACCACCACGCTCCTTCCTTGCTTGCTCAGTCGCCTCTCACACTCTGCAATGGCGACATGCGCAGGATTCGGATGTTTGCTCAGCATCACTTCCCGGCGGTAATGGTAAAATTCCCACACACGAGAAGGGTTTCGCGCAAAAGCCTCCGGCGTGGCCAACTCCTGGAAGAGACATAACAATTCATTCTACCAGTGAAAGGGCAGGTGAAGCCTGCTAGCATGCTGCCATTTACACTGCCACCAGCATAACGAGATGATCAAAAGCAGGTTATTTATAACCAGAGGCAGTTGACAAGAATAGTTCGATGGCCCTTACAGGGATGACAAGCCAAAGTATCTTATCCAATGAGGAAATGACCGACATCAACAGTGTGGCACATGGTTTTACATAATATGCTTGGAATTTATTCTGTGCTGCTTCCAAACCATTAGGAGTTTAGTACAGCACAAAGGAAGATGAGATGTTTCAGAGCACATGATTTTTGGCATTCAAAGCTCTCTCTTCCACAGCAGCCATAAAACTCAGCGTCGTGTGGATGTACTTCCTTTGCCAGCAACTGGCCTGCCTTAAGTAAAGCGTAACACAAGCCAAATCACAGCTGTTGTCAAAACCCGAGTCTAATGTCTTATCTTTATGCACCTGTAAAATCTAAGTTGTACTTTTCACACTAACTTTAATTGTGCCTTATCTTTTCTAAAATGAGTAGCAGCTCAGTGTAATGCTTACAGTGCCCAATTCTACTGATATAAAAATGCTGAATGCAAACTTGCTGATGCAGAAGGACCGGGCATTTATACGCATGCATGCTTTATTCACGTTAATAGTCACTAAAAAAAAAATAAATGCAGCTTTAGATTCAAACCATCTCTAAAACCTTGTCTCTTTGTCCCCCTTATAACTTCAACAAGTCTTTAATGAACGTTATTGCTAAAACAACACAAAGAAAGCAAGTGTGGTTGCAGTGTTTGGGACAGCAGTTGCTGACAGTATAACGATTACTTGAAACATCTGCAGTGCTGCACAGGATCAGACTCGGAAGGCACCTACACAACTCGTGTATTTTGGTGCTCTCCCTTGCGCCACTCCACCCCACAGGGTCTGCTCCCACCTCCTCTCCCACCCCAGTGACTTCCACAGCTGGCAAGGTCACACCAGCAGGAGAGACAGAACTTGTGGGAGAGTTAAAGACCGTGAGGAGCCCTGTCCCCACACAAACAAAGGATTCTACAGTGTTTTTAAAGATTGTTATGAGAAACCAAGAATAAAAGAAAACAACTAGTTGATATCATCGGTTCTGTCCTTTGTTGTTTTGGTAAAAGGTTCTCAGGAAAGGCCCCACAGGGTAAGAAAACAGTGAGGGTGTCAGAAGATGAGCAAACAGCTAAGCTGCAAGGCAGCGAGAACACAGGAACAGCAGAAAGACCCAGAGCTCTCTGCAAGAACATTGTTTTTCCCAAACAGCCGACAGCCCAAACAACAGGAAAGAAGTTTCTGCGTGGGCACGGGCCACCAGTACGTACCTGGGCTTGCCACTTTCTCCAGAAACCTCCAGCCCCTCTGAACGTAGGAACTCCGCTCTCCGCACTAACACCGGCCCCTGTGATAATGGCTATATGCTTCGCTTTGGCAAACACTTCTCGAAAATCAGCCATATCTGCGCGGGGAGGAAAAATGAACAGCTGTTCACATAGGCTCTTACGCATCCAGAAACGGTTTCCACGTACACCTCCCATGACGTTAATGTCAGAATACTACTTTGTTTCTGAGTTTCTGTATATTGGAATTTGAAGGGCAATTCCTGGAGGTCCTCAAAAATGCAGATGAGCAAGCTTCGTAGGGCAACATGTATGAAACTATGAACAGTCAATATTTCAAAGACAGAGCCTTAAACTAAAACCCACCCTAGATGCCACCATGGTAACAACTGCTGTCGCCACCTCCCAGGAGCAGTTTGTTTCCAAATTGTAAGGTAAGATCCTGAGATGAAAAAAAATTACGTTTACTTAGCAAGTATCACCTTAAAAATTAAGGTAATTTGGGAAAACACATGCATTTCTGAGGCATTTTGCCCATTTTCTAGGTTTGCAATTGTGTTTTCTATTTTTGAATGTATATTCTCTCCATTTTTCCCTGCGTGGTAAAGTAACTTGGGAAAAAGATGGGAGATCACACAGCATCACAGATTAGTAGGGGTTGGAAGGGACCTCAAGAGATCATCGAGTCCAGCTGCTGTGCCAACGCAGGTTCCCTACACTAGGCAGCACAGGTAGGCATCCAGATGGGTCTTGAGTATCTCCAAAGAAGCAGACTCCACTACAAAGGAAATCTTTGCATTTTTTTCTGGGAGTCAAAACAAGATTAGGAACAGGTTAGCTGAAGAGAAACAACAACAAAAAAAATCTCTTCCAGTTTACCTCGGTTATTAATTTTAAAGCAACATATTTTAGAATCACAGAATGGCTGAGGTGAGGAGGCACCTCTGGAGATTGTCTAATCCAAACAACCCTGCTCGAGCAAGGTCAGCCAGGATGGATTGTCCAAGACCAGGTCCAGTCAGGTGGCTTTGAGTATCTCCAAAGATGGAGACTCCACCATCTCTCTGTGCACAGCCCATTCCAATGTCAGACCATCCTCATGCTAAAAAAGTGTTTTTATGCATTCAGATGGAACTCCATCTGTGGAGGTGCTCTGACTAGTGCAGCCCAGGAGGCTGTTGGCTTTCTTTGCCACAAAGGCTCATCACTAGCTCATGGTCAACGTGGTGTCCACCAGGACCCTCAGGCCCTCTTCTGCTAAGCTGCTCTCCAGCAGGTCACCCCCAGCCTGTCCTGGTGCCTGGGGCTCTTCCTCCCCAGGGGCAGGACTTGGCATTGCCATCTGCTGAACTTCATGAGGTTCCTGCCAGCCCACGTCCCCAGCTTGCTGAAATCCCTCTGAATGGCAGCACAACTGCTGGTGTATCAGCCACCACTCCCAGCTTTGTATCACCTGCGGACTTGCTGAGGGTTCGCTCTTCCCCACCAACAAGGCCATTAAGAAAGGTGTTAAACCATACTGGCCCCAGTATTGACTCCTACAGTGTGCTACTAGCGACTGGCTTTCAGCTGAGCTTTGAGCTGCCGGTCACAACCCTAATCTTCACAATTTACTACAGTGGTGTTTGGTTTTGGGTTTTTTTATTATTATTTTAAAAAAACCTAAAAGCAGTTAAGTTTTTATAAGGAGAAACAGACACTGGAGAAGTCCCAAGACCCACAAGCACCAGAGTCATAGAACTGGGCAGAAAACACTGCGATTCTGATGCCCTGTCTGCTGTTGTAAACCAAACTTCACAAAGCCCTTGAATGTGTGAAGATCAGGTCAAAAGTTCTCTTTATCCAGTCTCCAGTCTCGGACAGCAGCCAAACACTGACGCTCAAAGCAAGTGCGCCTCGGCTACCCAACTGATGGGGATTTCACTGTTACACCTGTGAAGTTCTGTGTGCGATTTTCAATTGAAACGCATCCTGAAATTAAGAAACAACACCATGCCGCCAAAAAATAACCCAGCTGAACAAAAAGAGTGTATTTACTACCACCGCCAGACTGACCGAGCCTCCTGGGGTTACCCAATACCCTGCTCCCGAGTTAGAAATGCTCGGGGCCCTCCGTAATTTTTGTGCAAAGGAACGAGGAGTGAGTTTTATTACCCGTTAGGATTATGGAAAGGAAATGCAATTAGATGGAAAGGACGTGCAATTCATTAGCATACATTTACGTGCAGAAATTATAAATCCTAAAAACAAGTCAGCAGGCAACCACATTAATGGCAGCTACGCCAGGGTTCTCGGAACTATCCATACCATTTTAGCAGCTGGAAAAAAAAATCAACTTCATGCTCTTCTAAGCATTTTGAATTAAATTGTAGGTGCTGCCTATTAGGTGAAACCATCTAGAGCTTCAAATCTAACTTACGCACCTGTCCGGGGTGCTAAAGGAAACCAACAGATCTCTTACTTGAACTGGGGCGAGCCATTTCCAAGCAAAACTTGTGTTTCTGTGAAGAAGCAGCCTGAAGTCCGCAGCGCGCTTGGGAAACCAACCTTCTAGTGGCAAATTGAAAGAGACTCATCAGCACCGCTCGGAAGCACGTTACCTGAGAAGAAATTAAAGGAAGACAAGCGGCCCGTTGAGGGAGCGGATTTCTGCAAGCTCCCCTGCGAGGAATTCTCCGGAAAGACCCGGGGACCAACGCCGTTCGCGCTCTTCTCCCCCACCTTCAATTTTTGTGTCGCAAAACACAGGCGCCTCGGGTTTGAGACCCCCAAAAGGGGATGACCGCTTTCGGGTGCTTTTGCTCCCAGTTAAGAACCACAGAAATAAATCATTTCTCCTTAAATAAATCCGCTAATTAGCGAAAACACACCGTCGCGGATGTTAATATTTACCTCACGCCGCGCTTCGAAACCTTCCTGCCTCACGTCAGGGCAACTCCCCGGATCCCGCTGTCAGATTTTAAGGGAAAAGCAACGCCGGGCAGGGTTCGCACCGGAACGAAGCTGCGGCAGCAACCCCGGCGGGCAGCAGAGCGTACGTGCAGCTGCCCACCTCCAGAAGGGCGAAGGGGAACCGCGCCGGCGGACGGAACCGCGCCGAGGGGGAGGCGGCGGCGGCCGCCGCCGCCTCCCCCTCGGCGCGGTTCCGTCCGCCGGCGCGGTTCCCAGCCCCCCCGGGGGAGATCCTGGGGTCGCTGGTTCGCGTCCCGCCCGGGGGTACTTACCTCAGCGGCGGCTTGTAAGGCGCTGGAGCCGAGGCGTGCGGCGCCGCACGTCCCGCCCCGGGTTTGCGGCGGGGCCGGCCTTCCCTCCGCTCCGCCCCGGCCTCGTCTTTCCTTGTTGACGGCTCGCAGAGCTGCCGGTAGGCAGGAGGGGATGGTGGGTGGATGGAGGCCGAGATGGGGTGCTGTGGAGCGGCAGCTCCCTTCACTGGCTCAAGTAATGCTGGAATGAGCACGGATTAGGATTTAATTATGCCCAAGGAGGTCTGAAAAGGTGGATGCTCTTCCAGGGCCATCAGGCCGAGGTTCACCCTCAGGCACTGTTTACACATTCACAGCATTAAAAAAAACAACCCAGCCTTAAAAAGCTTACTCACAGGTTCCAGAGTTTTTAATGAGAAAAGCTATTTTCAGCTTTTTCTACAGAAACAGCTGCTGCCTCTCCACCCTTCCTCAATAAATTTACATCTTAGTCCTTTTCAGTCAAGCTTTCACTTTTATTCTTTTTCTTCTTTTGCCTTGGAATGCTGCAGATTACCAGCTTTACAAACAGCTGAAGCGGTCGCCAAAAGGCGCCGGGCACCCCACCGCACTGCAGAGGAGCCCTGTGCAGCCTGCCACCTGCAAACCAGCCCAGGAGGCCTTGGACCTGCTCCCCAGGTACGGGGCGCTATGGGAGGGAATGGAGGAGAACAGGCGACAGCAAGGCCGGGGGAGCACACCCAGAGGCCACCTTCCATCAGTCACACTGCTCCATGGCACTCCTTGCTACTTACATCATAGCAACATGTAATATTCCGCCTCCAGCTGCAAACATGAAGGCAGGCTTTTGTGGGGGAATGGTACTGATTAACACTGAGCATTTGCTTGCTAGACTGTAACAGCTGGCCACTGAGCGCTCTGGCTGAATCTCCATAGAAGCACATACGCTTGAAAACAAACTAACCAACCACACAATAATTTTGGACGCCAAGATAAAGGCCGGCATGATCTCATTCAACACTGCAACTATCCTGATGGTCAAAATCAGGTAATTCCATCTGGACACATGAAACCACCAACGTGACGGGTTTGTTCTTGCAGCTTAGGCAAACCAGGGATTGTCTCTGCCTTATGACCATGGTTAGTTTTGTTTTCTTAAATCAAGGTCTTAGTACGCTTATTAGGCAGTATATTTTAAATGCTGGTTAAGGTAATATTGAAAAAAAAAACCCAAACAAAAACCAGTTTACAGTTGGACTGCCAGCACCACATTATTCCACCAATTACGGAGTTCAACACAGCAAACTACGAGTCTAACATTACTAACAGAAAAATCGCTTCTGCAGTCCTGTACCAGAGTTTCAGGAGCACATCACCTAAAACGCTTGTGTTTCCACATTACCTCATCATACTCATTAGATATGCTCCTTCCTCTTACCTTTAAATTAACCCAGAGAAGGGCACATCAACATGCGAGGTTTGAAAAAGTACAGGTCTTTCAGTAACAACAGATGTGATGACAGCCCAGCAAAAAATGTTCAGCACAAAACTAGGCTGGCTTGTTTAGGTTTCTCTGGTGTGTATAGATCATATACCCCGAGAAGTAAAAATATTCCAGTGTTTCTTAAGCAACGATGCATCCTGTATTCTCAAGGGTCTGAAACCACGAAGAGCCTAGTTCTGCTGATGCTCACCTAGGCTGGTGTAAACATTGGTTATCTCTGCCATAAGAAAATGGCCACGTTAGCTTCCAAAATGGATTGTAGTGGCCTTGGACAAATAGGTTTCTGCAAATGTGTGCATACACACGTGTATATTTTCTAAAAAGCATTATAAAACAATTAAAGTGACACCTAAAAATTAACCTGAAGACCATGGTGTTGGGTGTAGGTACCTGGCAGTGTTCTAGGATCATCTGTGCCTGATAAAATACTTATGTGTTTTTTCTATTATGGCAATTTCCTCCAGCAGCAGTATCACTGCTGCAGCGAAAGGAACTCTAGGTGGACACCAGAAGCATGAAGTGTTCTGCCAAGATACTCATTTCGCCCAAATCAATCAATTCTTAAGGATCCTGTCTCAGAGGAGCCAAAAGCTACCTCAAGGGCAAGTACGCAGAGCTTTGCACCCCCCCCGCGCCCCCCAGCACATCACCCTCCCTGCTGCCAACCGTGTTGTACTCAGCTGCACCACTGACGTATTTAGCAGTCAGTCTGTCTTGTCCGCCTTCCAGGAACTTGTCCTGTCTCCCCTTGACCCACATGACACCATTCTCTGGCAGGAGCTCCCCCGCTCCGCTCCCCACCCCGTGAAGGAAGGGGAAAGCAGCAGGCGAGGAACGTGTATCCGCAGGGGCGGCTGATCTCCTCTCCAGGCTGCGTGCACCCGGCGGTGTTAAATCGGCTCCATGCCGTCCAGTCTCCCACTCCAACCTCATGACCCTTCAGCATTTTTACAAAGTACTTTGCATCGGAGCACCACCAGCAACAAACAGCTTATCAGCTGACCATGAAACCTCACTGTACCAAATACAAGCAAAACGTGGTTGGTTTTTTTTTTTAAATCCCAAGTAAACAGTCTGTATTCTAACACACAATAGATCTGTACCAATTAAATACAGTATGGCAGTATATAAATTACAGTTTCTTTACAGTAAATAGTAAAATACGAGAGTCCGCTTACTGTACACAACAATCAAAGAAAGAACAGCAGCTTTTCAGTAAGGTCCCAGGTATCTCAATCACTCACTTGCTAAGACACAAAGAACAGATACAGTAGGCCATTCACTTCACCCATTTTTTACCGTGATACTTTACAAATATCCAGAACGCTTACACAGGCATCTACAGTATCTACATGTGGAACAACCTTCTTAGGAATTCATGAGCACCAGACATAAATCCCTCCATCATTCCCATTATTAAAATAAACTTTACAGAGTAAAATTACTTTAGCAGGTTCTATTTCATCTTGATAATAACCAGCAAGTAACAAGTGCAAAGTTTGCAGTCATCATCCATTTACTGCTTCTTTGTTTCCCCATTCCCCCCCCCGCCCCCAAAATGTCCTCCTCTCGCACCCTTGCAGTAATACTGGTTCTGCAGTCAAACTGCCCGGCTGGCTTATGTTAATGTACGAAACGCCAGATGTATAGCTTCAGGCGTTGTTAAGTCACTTCAATCCAACGCCAGGTCAGCACAGTGGCAGGCCTCTAGGAAGACAAAAAATACGAAGCAGTCGGATATTTCAGTGTGCTTAAACACGGGACATAAGGCTGCACGGTGCCCAGTGACTAAAAGAAACATGGCACCAAGTCATCCGTTAAAACATTTACAATAGAAAGATATAAACAGCAAACGTGTCAGTCTAAAACAAGTTCTTTGGTAATTAAGAACAACAAACCGTAGCTTCTCACACTCAC
>VWZZ01001468.1:446959-507328 GCA_013399095.1 Psophia crepitans | reverse complement strand
CGCCCCCCCCCCCCCCCCCCCAAATATGGATGTACATCCTGGTTTTTCCACAATAAAATATTTTTCGTTGTTTAAAATAAATCTCCCGAGTTGTTGAGTAACAAATAGTCCAGTACCTCAGTTATCTACAGATCAGCTTTAACTGTATTTTAGTGTGCAGCTGTATCTGCCCACTGGCAGACAAACTATAGANTATATATATTATTTATAAAAAAATTAGAGAATTAAGTCAAGGACTCCTCTAGAGAATACACATTCCGTATGGACAGATTAAAATGTACAATAGCTTCAAAAATCCATAGTTTTCTACACAGTGATGCGTGTAGTTAAGTGCAAAAATACTGCAGTTTAGTTAATCCAAGATTTCCTGTTTTCCTGTTTCCTAGAAAAAGCAGAAGCCGCCGCATCTCCTGAATTGCAGAGGACGTCTCCTCCTGTTTTAGGAGTGGATGAGGAGCCTTGAAGCACAGAACTTTTCCGTTTCTCTGAAGTGGAAGATGCCTGAGACCGTGCAGTGCTGCTCCATTTCCTCATGGAAGCTGGGGCTTTGCTGAGGCGCCCGGGACGCACGAAGACGCCGTGTCGTGGTTTGCAGTGGAAGTACTCTCGGCCTCTTACGGTTCCATCGTGCTTCCCTTCAGTGAAAATAAACACACAGAATTAATTGTTGGTACTTTCACTAGCCAAAGATACTCACAACTACAACGCTATCTGTTAAACAGTCAAGATCTTTGATGCGGAGTGCTGAAGCCCGATGCATAGCACACACTAGGGAGAACAAAACCTGGAAAGGAGGGCTTCAACTGTGACCAGAAAGTCAATTTCCTAAATTAGTACTTTGTTAACTAACAGTTTGAAAAGTCAAACATTTGTTCATTTTACAAAAGAAACCACCCTTAAAATCAACTGCTTACAAAGCTTAAAGAGAAACTGACAGAGAAACTTCCAGTATCTGTGTTAATAATCTATTCAACTACTAAACCCATTCTTGTCTTAAGGGACCTGAAGCATTTCTGTGGGGATCTCTTAATGCTTGCAGAGCATCGACTTTTTCTGACCCCATCGAATGGAAGGTAAAGAAAACCCATGCTCTATAATTAAGCTTTCCCCAGCGGGGGAAAACAAACCCCCAACTCTGAAAGCTGCGGACAGCAAACCTATTTGACGAGCCACACCCACTGTTAGCACTGCCCGTGAAAATCCATGTTGGTTGAAAAAAAAAATATTATCTGCCAGTTTCAGGCTTTGCGTGTTTTTCTGATCTATAGGAAGAGATGGGTACCCATGGGAGCTACCACGACATGCAAAAGCAGTATTCTGCAGAAAGCAAGACGAACAGGGCTTTGAAGCAGTTAACAAATGAACCCTTAGCAAAGAATTCCTACGAGCAGAAAGCCTAGAGCTGGGGGTATCAGATCCCCAGCCCCCATGAAATTAGCTACTTCCCGAGACTCAACAGCACACGACTGCAGTTTAACTTCACAAACAGATCGCGCCAACCGCGCAGATAACCCAGAGCATATTTAGTCTTACCCAGCTGAACGTTTAGTTCAACTCCAACCCAGATTCCAGCTGAAAAATCCACCGTTCCAACGTATCTCACCGTGCCCGTCTTATTACTTCCAACATGGACTTGCTCGCCCACTGCCACCCAGCTAGGCAGGACATGGGCTTGATCTGCAGAAGCACCTTCTTCACAGTCGGAACCATCCAAGTGGTCCTTCCCAATAAAATCATCTATGGAAGCGTCAGGATAAGTCTCACGGTCCAAAGTCTCTTTTACCAGTACAGAACACAAAGGGTTTTCCTCAGTGTCTGCAAGGCGGTCGCCTGCTGCTGCTGCAGAGCCCAGCTGGCCCACGCACGTGCCCTGCTCCTTGCTGGCGCCTGAGGGTAACTCCGAGGCACTCACTCTGTTAGAGGACACAAGGGAACACGACTGCGGAGCTGCCGAATGATCGAAGTCCTTTCCATCTTCGACGCCCATGAACTCTGTGAAGGAATGATCTTCCAGAATATCTGTCGTGTGCTCAACCGTGGCTTCGCGCGCTGAAAACTCAATTGTACAACAGGTATTTTTGCCATCCGAGGAACTTAAAGCTGAAGAAGATCCAGCTCTGGGTAACCGCTGAGGGTCTCTGTCAGTCTGTCCGGCGCTGAGGGACAGCGATACTTGTTCCGTTAAGGCACTGTTTTCCTTCAGCGGAAACACAGGTAACTTTTCTCTCGCTAGCTCCTTTTCTGACTCTCGACACTCCTTGTTCGAAGAAGATCTTAAATCCTGTGCAAGAGATGATCCTGAGGGATCATTAGAGTCCAGCTCCTTCGCGTGACTGGCTAGCTGGTCTGTGCTATCACTACAGGGAACAAGCATGTCAGACAGAGTAGCGTTAGAGGCACTGTGGGAAAAGTAGCCACTAGTAATACTGCTAGTGGTGGGGCTGCGGGATACCTCTTTCTCAAGACCACGTGAACTCATGAAGTCTGATTTAGAAGAAAACCATTCCCTGCTCTCCAGGCTAGCATTGTAAACACTGAAGTCAGCAAACTCCTCCGGTACGTAAGGCCGGAAATTTTGAAAACTTTGTGGACTTATCAGCTTCTTATTAATGGCCTCCAACTCACTGTCCTCCTCCTCAGAGTCCTGCAAGAGAGCATTGGATTAGGAACTTACGACAGTAAAGTTTTCAAAATAAACTACCCTTCCTTGATTTTTTCCTTTCTGAAGGTGAAGTATCTATCTTCAAAATTATTTAATCGAAGAATGGAACGTATCTCTGAAAAGAGCAGCTGGGAATTTATCATCTCTACTCTGAGATATTCAATATTTACAAAATAAATTCTAAATAGTTCAGAAACTACAAAGCAACAGAGTTTGGCATTAAGGCAAGCTCACAACACAAAAAAGTTTTATGTTTACATATTATCATCATGCTCAGTTTTTTAAAGCTACGTATTATAAACTCTTTCTTCCCACAATTTAGACTAATTAAACCTACTGACAGTGTTCTGTAGAACGAACTGACCACCTAACCAGATAAATAGGAATGGAAGAGGCCTTACAGGCTCCCTGCTGCAGTGTTAACACACACACTGTTAACATACAGGCTATTAAAAACTATCCAGCACAATGGGACTGTCTATAAATCTGACACCAATGAGGCTAAATAATTTTGCTTACCCTCAGGCATCACACCTGAACATGTTCACAACGTTTGAAAATAAAGGCAAAAGGATCAAATATTACAGAGAACCTTCACGGAAACGCTGCTGTGCATACACAGACACGTCTGGAGGGAAATAAGTGGCGCTAATCAGCCCAGCAGAATCTGGAGGTAACTCCCCGGAGCTCCCTGTGCTAACGAGTGGTGATGCAGCGACCAGCCCACAAACGTGACTTTCACGGAGCCCGTCGGAAGCTGAGGCCTTCTGTCAAGATGCATCTGAGAAAAACCCCAGTGACGTGGTTGGGCTGCTCCTCCACGATAAAATACTGCAGGTAGGACCTCATGGGGATGCTTTTTTAAACTTCTTCATTTTTCATACATGTATTTATTTATACATATATATGCTATAAAAACACATGTATATATACACACATATCCATGTGTATACACACATATATATTAATAATGATTAGTTTACAGCAAATTCCCACTAGAAAGAATAGTATTTTCAGAAAAATGAAACCTGCTGAAGTGCTTAAAGTTTAGCAGAACTCAAGCACTTATTTCTCTACTCCTTTATCTGCATCATGGATTTCAACTACTGATCAAGGCAGATTCCGTGTGACATCTACAGTAGTTCAATGCTTTCAGATACCTGCCACGAATCACTGACAGAAAACCAGATGACCCATGAGAGAGGGTCATCAAATCTTAAGATAAACATCCTCTTGAAAATGTTTCCTGTACTTCGTAATAACAGAGATTCCTCAAATAACTTTGTACCACAAAGCTTCAGTAACACAGATGGCAAACAGTTTTGTTCAGCTTGCACAGGTCCAACTAATCACAGAACTGTTCAGGTTGAAAGGCACCTCTGGGGATCATCTGCTCCACCCCTAAACCTTGCCCCGGCTTAAGCAGGGTCAGCCAGAGCAGATTGTCCAGGACTGCATCTAGTTGGGTGGGTTTTGAGATCTCCAAGGACGGAGACTCTGTAACCTCTCTGCACAACCCATTCCAGGGTCTGACCACCCTTTGCAGTTTAAAAAAACAAAAAGAAATTTTCTTGTATTCAGATGGACTCTCGCATGGTTTAATTTGTGCCCATTGCCTCATGCCTTGTCACCAGGCACTACTAAAAAGAGTCTGCCTTGTTTTCGTTCCCCCCCATCAGGTACTTTCATGCATTGATAAGATGTCCCTGAGCCTTGTCTCCTCCCAACTGAACAGTCCCGGCTCTCCCAGCCCCTCCTCACACGTCAGATGCTCCAGGCCATTCATCATCCCTGTAACCTGCACCGGACTCACTCCAGTAATTCTGTATCCTTCTTGTACTGGGGAGCCCAGAACCAGATGCAGTACTCCAGAAACATCCTCACTAGTGCTGAGTAGAGAGCAAAGACTACTTCCTTCAACTTGCCAGCAATGTCCAGCTCACTGTTGGTCTTCTCTGCTGCAAGGGTGCGTGGCGGGTTCATGGCCACCTTGTTCTTCATGAGTACCCCATGGTACTTCTAGGCAAAGCTGCTCTCCAGCCAGTCTGCCCCCAACACGTGCTGGTGCCTGGTGTTGTTCCTCCCTAAATGCAAGACTCTGCATTTCCCCTTGTTGAACTTCATGAGATCCCTCTTTGCCCAGTTCTCCAACTTGTTGAGGTCCCTTTGAATAGTAGCACAACCCTCTGGTGTAGCAGCTGCTTCTCCCAGCCTTCCACCATCTGCAGACTTGTTGAGGGTGCACGCTGACCAATCATTCATATCATTAATGAAGGTGTGAACAGCACTGGCCCCAGTACTGAGCCCAGGAGTACACCGCTTGTTACCGGCCTCCAACAGCACTTTACGCCTCTGATGACACCCTCTGGGCCCAGTCATTCAGCTAGTTTTTAACCCACTTTGCTGTCCACCCATCTGGCCTGCTCTCTGTCAGCCACCTGTGATGACGTTACAGGCGGTAGTGTCAAAGGCTTACTGAAGTCAAGGTAAACGACATCCACTGCTTTCTCCTCATCCACCAAGCCAGCCGCCTTATTATAGAAGGCAACTGAGGCTGGTCAAGCATGATTTTCCCCTTGTAAATCCATGCTGACTGCTCCCAGTCACCTTCTTGTCCTCCATGTGTTTGGAAATGCTTTCTAGGAGGACTTTCTCCATCACCTTTCCAGAGACAGAAGTGAGGCTGACCAGCCTGCAGTTTGCTGACTCTTTCTTCTTTGTCCTTCTTGAAGACAGAAGATACACATGCTCTCTTCCAGTCTTCAGGTACCTCTCCCAATTGCCATGACATTCAAAGATATCGAGAGTGGCCTCACAATAACATCAGCCAGCTCCCTTGGCACTCGTGGGTACGTTTAAACAAACATGCAGTTTAAGTGCTCCGGTTCCTCTACGAAGGATAAAGTCTTCCTCGATCCACACTTTCCCTTGGGTCTCAGGGGGCTGGGATTCCTGAAGGCTAGTTTTACAGATGAAGACTGGAGTAAAGACGGCATTGAGTACGTTGGCCTTCTCCAAGTCATTTGTGAGCAGTTCCCCCACCCCACGCTGCAGTGCAATGAACTACAACATCCTCGTAGGTCTATATAGGGAAACATGCTTATGTGACATGATCTTTTTTCTAACCTGGAGATGGTTTTTTCTCCCCAGTTTTTGTTTCTTTGTTTGGGTGGGGTTTTTTTTTTGTGTAGGTTTCTTTTTTCTTTTTGAAGAATTGTAAAGGTGTTCTAAATGACTTCACTTTTCTTTTATCCTGCATTAAGTGATCACCACTCGCTATTGCCCTTATCTCTAACAAGGTCTCAAGTTCATTCCTATCATGTTCAAGCTCATAGCAGACGTGATTTGGCCATATTACCCACACAGAATGGCCTCTTGAGGTGAGGCAAGATTTCCAATAATATTAAAATCTTGTTGGCAGAGCAGCCAGTATCTGAAGAAGATGCCTCTACTTGCCTAAGTGTATCTAACAAACCCAACCAGATTTCAGATTATTAATACTTGCTGGAGTAAAGGCTTAACATCCTCTGCTTACTAGCTTTTACAGCTCTGCTTCAGAAATATTTTGTACATGGAATCTGGATGAAAGCTTTATTTTGAAATTTTTTACTTCCCTGCAGAGGAGTGACAGTGTTATGAAGTGTCATGTAAAACTACTGAAAATTATTTATGTTACTGAAAATCTTGTTCTTTAGATGTGAAACTTACAGGTAGTCCCTTTAAAAGTAAAGGACAAAATTAACATCCACTTTATTGGGACTCTGAATACCCTTCCAAGCATGGAAGCATTAAGCATCATCTTTTGCGTACCGAAGTATACCTGTTGCTTGTCTTGGAGGGACCTTTTCTCAATTATTCTGATTACTCCTTCCCTAAATTTTGCTCTACGCAGAACTTTGTAGCTTGTTGTTTTTGAAGTACGACAAAGTCTGGTGTTTATGCGATATCTTAAACTCAGCGTATCTGATGAACTCCAAACCAATAAGCATTTCATGGAGAAAGTATTTCTAGGCGACAGTAGCTAGACATCCACTTGAAACCACAAGGCATTTTTCTAACAGAGTTCTTTGTTTCTCCTTTGAATCCTGCATCTGACTGAAAACAAAATATTTTAGTACGCACAGGGTCCCTCCTCAGAAGCAGCATGGGTGAGAGGTGCTGTAACTGAGAAACGCCTCTACAGACACACAGACATTGGTACCTGGATAGGGAGAGTCAAACACGTAATCGCACTGCCACGTGCGTGTCATTTCAGGGTCACCTATCACTGTAAATACAAAAGCCAAGGTGCAGAGAAGCAGCCTCATTACTAGAACATGGGTTGTGAAGAATGCTGCGAATAGGTGATGTGACATCACCTTGTGACAGACAATAGGTGTCCCTTGTGGGGACAAGAAATATTTCCTTTCAAAGCTCCTCTGGAGCTTCCCAACTGGGAAATTCCAGAATGAAAACAATTTCAGGGTTCTTCAAATTCCTGAGGATGTGAGATGTGGGGAAATAAGAAGGAAGCCACCTTGTACTGCTCAGGCTATTGGTAGAAATAAGGACAAAATCCTTGAAAAACTGGTAAAGAAACTGCAGCCACTTCCCTGGGAAGTAACAGAAGGACTATAATCAAAAACTCATTTAAGAACCGATAACGGCAAGAATGTGCCAGCAGGAACTAAGGAGACAAGACTACACATCAAGATTCAACAGTAACAGAAGCAAAGCAAGCAAGACCACAGAGCAGCTTCCCCACACCTGCTTTGTAACAAGCATACTGTGTAGTTAAAAATTGAAGTATCTGAGTTTTCAGATCCCTAAATTACAGCTCTCAAGTAACCTCCGAGACGCCAGTTTCCATTTTACTAATTTGAAAATCAGTAATAGTTATTTAGTGGTTGCACCACTGGTGCTTCAATTTTCCTTGCCCGCTAGAAGGATTTGCTCTTAGCCAACATCCCCCTCGCCCCCCCCTCGCCGTGCTGGTTACAGGCAGCATTCAAATACACTCAACAAGAAAATATTTCATCTGACTTTAACGCACTCCACTGTACTTGCATATTATATACAGCATGCCCTTATGTCATGCTGCTTTGAAATAGTTGCAGTATTAAATGCATGTGGAAGTATGGTCTGAAATTCTACGTTGAACTCTCTACTGCAGGCCAACCGGATGAAAATATTTTTTGTTAACTGCTCTTTTTTTTTTTCCTTCCTTTGACAGATATGTTTTGAATATTCAAGAAAAGTTAAGAACAGATCCCAGAGAAACATGAGAAAAAGGCCAAACGTCATCTCTATGTCTACTCAGATGCAGAACATCAATTAAGTTAGAATTATTAGCTTCCTCTATGTTTAGTTACTTTATTTCTGTAGCATTTTTTACATGCTGTAAGATGCAAGCGAGCCTCACACCTGAAGCGACACCAATGATCCAGTGATTAATTTGGAGGATGAGGCTCTGCACCTTGGAGCGATCATTTACAATATGGATTAATAATGTGAAAACTTCACCAGGAATCAGAGAGGAGCAGATGGCTGAAGCTTCGCATGGAGCCATGACACTGCTCTAATGTAATCTCTGAACTCATTCTGAGAGCACTATTCATGCATATGCGTGGAATTTATACTCTGGCCTAGTTAAAACAGAGTCTTGCTCCAGCTCTGAAAAACATGGGGTCTGGGAAGCCTACATCTTAGGCGGGCTTCCTTCCTAAAGTGGCAAAAAGCCCCAGAAACCGCCATTTGATAAACCTGACGCCACAAGCTGGCAGGGCTACACAAAACAGCCGTCTCAACCTCCTCCCCACTAGTGGCTGCTGGTTCTTGCCCGTCCCCCCTGGCACGCACTCCAGTGTCTACAGGGTGATCAGACAGGGGAATAGATCCAAATGAAACATAACTCCATGGCAGTCCAGCCACCAGCTGTCTGGATCAGGTCCCTTGATATGACTTACTATGCAACCGAGCAACTGGCTACGTTGATGGAAGGGAGAAGTGAGCGCGAGGGTGGGAGCAGGCAGCCGAGGACTGAAAGAACAGCTCTTTCCTGGGCCCGGTTAGCTGCAGCAGGTTCACAGCATTCACTGAATCAGTTCCATTCTAACTGGAAAAGCCTGGTGCAGGATGCTGCCCTTTTCCAGCTCTGAAAGCTTCTGCTTATCTTTGGAAAACAGCACAGGCAAACGCCTGGGTGAGTTCAGGGCACGCATGGGGTGGGACGCTGTTTTTACCCAAGGGATTAAAACTGCCCTGAAGTTGCTATGGAAAAAACTTTCTAACATTTTAGTTTCCAAGGGATGTTTTTCATCCTGTTAGAAGATTATGTCTTCCAAATACCTTCATGCTATTTGTATCAGCAACTCAGTGTGAGTCAGCTACCTTATGGAAAATTAACACACTTGAGAATAAACACAGTTGCTACCCAAAACCAGCAGCCAAGCTTCAAATATATACACCAAAGCGCTCAGGATATCTTAGTTGAACAACCTACTAAATAGAATTAGAAATCCAGGACAGATTTTGTAATGTTTTGGCTATATGGTAGGAATGAAAATGACTGTTGAACAGGAAGAATCCATCAGTAGCACTTAAGTATTACAGGCCCCTTACTACTAAGGGAAATAATCTGAAGGTTCTGAATTTTAAATCTAAAGCTCTGATTAAAGCAAGTATTTACAGCCATGTTCCACAGCCCAAAAACCAAGTCCGCCATACAGCAGAAATGATGATACACCTTTTGTTGAAGCAGCAGTGAGGAAAGGATTTGGCAGGTGAAGAGAAAAATAAAAGCCCTCCACCTCAATTCACCACCTGAATGATGTTGAAGACAGGCTGCAGGTTAATTAAGTGCGTCAATCTTATTTTAGTCATATTATTCCCAAATCAGGCAACGAGAAGCTTTTATAGTGTACCCACACCTAAATGCATGGTTACTTACACCAGATGGGATCATTCCATTTACTCTGGGGTATAGTCACAACATCTGGGTAACATACAAGGTATGTTAGAGTGGAGCAACACGGTTCACCAAACCACCCTTTACTTGATCACTTTTATCCTGTAAAAACTAAAGCCTCCCCCTCCTGCCCACCCCACAAGATGAATCACATATGCATATTTAAAAAAAAGCAAGCCGCAAAATGCCCCTGAAAAAATCCCCCAAACCCCAACTGAATTAGTTTCAATGACTGATTGCATTTGCAAGCCAGGCAAGCAGCTGTTCATTACAGCCATCAGTAACAAGCAATCACAAGCGATTATATCCACACGACACCTTTTTTCGGCCGCAGTAGCGTAAGCACCTTAAGCTCACCACCAAACAGCCCGAACCCCGCCACCAGGCCTCAAACAGAAACCTGTACAAAACTTACAGTCTTTTCCCCACGTACGCTATTGCTTTCTAGGGGCATGCTGCCGGCTTTACTTCCGGAGGGCACAGCACAGCCAGCGCCATGCACCTGAGACGGAGGCATGCTCTGCAAAGGTTAAGACACACAACACATCACACAGACCACAGCTCCGACCAGAGCGCCAAATGCGTGACAGTTAGGAAGGCAGTAAGACGTGGTGAAAGTGGAACACCCGTGCTGGCTGGATGTACACCAGAATTCAAGCTAATAGGGAGAGAAACTCATGCGCTCCTCACAACAGAGTTTTAGGTTGAGGAATAAAGGTCAGAATCGTAACCGCCCTAGAACACTTTTTCATGGAATTGATTTTTGTTTTTTGAAAAAAACCCACATCAACACCTTGCTGAGAAAAAAATGCAGGTTACTGTTACTTTAAGATGGAACAGAGGTACCCTGTAAAGGAGAATACATACCAGGGAGTGAAACACATGCCACACTCCCCACCCCCAGTGTTTCAGGTAAAAATCAAACACCAAAATCCCCTCACATATTATGAACAGCCTGATTAATTCTACCAAGAACTACAAAATTCTATTGCATCAGATATATGTTGCAAACGATTTGCCAAGTATACCAAAATCACTCGATCTCCATTAAAAAACCAAAGACGTGGTTTTCAAGATTACCTCTTGACTAAGCAGAGGTCGGCTTTCCAGTGGGGTCTTCCTTTTATGTTCTTCTTTCACTGGCATTAAGGGTTTGAAGAACTTCGGTGGCTGAGGAGAAAATGCTTTAAAAGGGCTGGCCATTAGAGCATGGGAATTCTCCGATACAACACCTGGGGGGCGGGGAAAAGCAAAAGCATAATTAAAAATAACAGACAGTTAAGCCAGGCGTTTGGCAAGTTGATGGCTACAGAAAGAATGTCAGTATTTCAGTATTCAACCAGCAGCCCAAGCGTGAGACAATCTTCCCCCACAGCACGCTGCACTACGTCCCTCTGGCGAGTCAGGAAACAGAGGGAAAGCAGGGAACAGCAGTATCTGCCCCCGCCATGCTGAGGCTCCAACATTTCTCCTTTCCACCTCGGTCACAAAAAACGGTGGGAAGCGTCCTTGAAACTGGAACTGACAGCCCTCTGCTTCCTGCGCCTCACCTGAGCTCTGCCCACAATGCTGCAATTCTGCCCTGGAACCAAGCCAGCAATCCTGCACCACCACAATGATCCAAAAAGGAAACCACAGGCAAGGAAGCAGTGAAAAAACTCTCAGTCCCACTTTATTGCAGCAGTGTCTCTACCTGTATTGCCTGCTCAAGAGTGTGTTACCCATTGGACCTAGAAAAAATAAGGTGCCTGTGACACGCTGACATGTCAGAGAAAATATTCAGGTCAGGTAAAGACCCTCAAAAGGACCCTTCTCGCTTTAACAAAAGCATCGTCGTCTTCAAATTCATGAACTAATAGCAGCTCCTTTTTGTTTCGGGTTTTTTTCCCCTACTGTTCCCATTCGTGTGTAGCTTGTTCTTCTGCCTTCCTCTCAGCTTGTTGGACACCCCCAATTTTCCTATCCTTTCCCAGATTTCTTCACACATTTCTCCCTTTCTCTCCTATTTCTAGATTACGTTTAGCTGCTGAAGCAAGCAGCTGGGCATGGCATTTAGTAGAAGACCACTGAGAATTTAATTTTTGGTGTAATGCAGTAATTAAAAAGCTGCAAACACTGTCATTGCATATATACTTTAAAGTCTCACCACTGCCATCTTTGCTCCTGCGAGGTGATTCCCTGGGTAAAGTACCATAGCATGATACATCTTGATAACTGGAAGAACAGTCAGATATATCTAGGTGACTTTCAGACCAACCCTAAGAAACAAAAACACGTCAATGTGCACGCTGATGCAGGCAAACTTGGAAAAATTAAATAGATAACTCAAAGGTAGGGTTTTTTTTCTTTAAAAACACTACCTAGGGAATGTCAAGTTACTTGACTTAAAGACAATTATCTCACAGAAATTGATTATTTAGAAGCTAATTAGCTTTTCAGTGAAATATATTTAAGTTTTTCTATAATTCCCCCATAAACATTAGTTTCTACAATTACAATATGAAGAGCAGAGAACAACAGGAAGGTTTAGTTCAAAGTAACACATAATTAATGCAACCTTTTATAGATATATAATGTAAATAGACAGTTAAAATACTGTTTTCCTATTTTTTTTCCATTCTTAAATACATCTTGCTTAGAAAAGGGAATAAATCCGAGAATCTGTGCCATTTGCTTTCTGAACTTCACATTTACACACCTTGTCATCATCATCACAGGCAGAAAGATCTAGTCGGCTACAGGATACCTACAAAACACCAGCAGGCAGAATTACAAAATGCCTATGCTTATTTATAAAATAGAATGCCTTGAGGAGACATTGTGATCATTCAGTCCTAACAACGTTTGCGTTACCTCTTTTCAGGTAAGATTATTTATAAGAGCAGCCACCTTTGTTCTGTATGAGTGGATGGTAGGAGAATCCATAAAATACACAGAAAATGGAAACTACCCCTTACACCATGAAAAAAGTTAAAAGGACTTCGAAGCAAAAGGAACCTGAATCAGAGCGGTCATCATCCTAAACCACTTCCAAAACTTCAACAAGAATTTAGACCAACCCTCACACTTCACCATCAACTTTGTCATCTCCCAGGACAGACAGCTGTGGGGAAGGGCTTTCTGTTAAATGACCAATTCATTTTAATCCATGACAAATTTTCTACAGGTCGGTTAGTCCTAGCTCAGAATAATTACTGAGGTACCACTTTGTGTAAGTATCACATCAGCACGGAGACATGACACCCCCCCTTGCCCAATTAGTACTAATTTACCAGAGGATAAATGGCCCTTACATTGTGGACATTTGGAGTGCTGATGCTCCTACGGATGTTTCTCGCTTTGGTGGAGAGCGCCTCTTTGACTGTGACTGCCTGTGTAAAGAAATCGTTACACTCAAAAAGCGCTCGTATCAAAGACGAACAATGCCACGGCCGCCTCATGGGAAATGATCAAGCAGGATCAGGCTTTGTTCCAGTGTGGTTAAAAACAGCAAACAGGGATTGCATTTACAAACTTAATCTGCACGCAAAAGTTACAGAAGTAACTTAGTCTTATATTTATCCACCGTTCTCTACAACAAAAACAGCAACAAAAAACCCCCAAAACAATAAAAAAAACCCACCAAAAGAACCAACCAAAAAAACCCACACCAAAACCCCACCAAACCCACAAACTAAAAAACAAGCAATACTTCATATTTTTAAAAGGTGAATCATCTCTACTTGAATTCTGCTAATCCCGTTCCAAAGTGCCTTTTCCTTGCCTGTCTTAGTCGTTCAAGGCTCAAAATGTTCTCCACTTGCAGCACACCACGCGTGTATTTTTCAATGTACGTTTCGCCATCGGATGTGCCCTCATTCTCACTCCTCGCCGCCATCAGCGCTAAGGTCTCGCGATCCTCAATTTCTTCTGTAGCCTAAATTACAAGTTACACTATTGAGGTTTTTAAAAATTAAAGCATATTTGGTTTAATATATTGATTCGCTTGTTTAGACCACCTCAATCCAGAAATTAATCCGAACCAATAATCCTTAATTTATTCAGTAATCCTAATTATAATCAATGATGCAGGACTTTTCAACACAGATGTCAACGATGCTGAACTGAGAAGTTGCCACACTTGGGAGAAGTTTTGCACATTTATTGTAGTCAATGTACTTCTAGGAATAATGCATATAGAACCTAAACTTGTATATGCTAAGGATTAACTAATGACAACTTCCTAAGCAAGTAAATGCAACTTCCTTCCCAATCTAAGATATTCTGTGTGATTTTCCTAGAGTTCAAAATTTAAGTACTACTATACAAAAGTGACAATTACATGGTGACAGGACTATTTGTTTTCGTTTGTCCAGGTCGTTTACCTTTAAAATATTTTATAGTACATTTATAATTTGTACAAGCTTTTTCTATAAAAAAGCAACTCATATTCCTGTGAACTCATTCTCCCAGCTATTCTGTTTTCACTGACCTGAACATCCCCCTAGGTACCTTTTATATTCCCTCTGTAGACACTAGTAAGATTTCAAAAATAGCTCTACTACAAGAATTCAGTTAAACACAGTAGAAGAGAAAATAAAATCCCCATGGCTTTCAACTGTTTAAAGATAAACATGATCTCACCCGTGAACTTCAGGATGTACACTTTGGCAAGCTTCCCCCATTAGCAAAGCAGGACATTTACTTCCCAATCAGTATCACTCACTGCAGCAGGTAATTCTGTTCCTTTCAGTGAGTTTACCACAGAAATATGGTATAATTTACCTTTGGTATATTGGATACTATTTCATAAGTCACTCCACAGGCATAATATATATTTTTCAAGGATATTCTCCTTTTCAGGCTCTGGGTAAAACTCTACAAACAAAGTAATTTTCAATTATCATTTTGACAATGATTATTTATGACATACTAAGAAATAAGAAGTCATAATGCAAAAATGTATTTTACCACAAAAGCGTATTTTTCATGACCGTAATTCAGTAATGTTTTTTAGCATTAATGATCCTTTAAGCACCCTTTACAGCCCTGCGCTCAGTACACAATGCTACTAAGCCCCATCAGTAACGTTTTCCTCCTAATTTGCACTGATGCTCTATCCTCGTGTATTAAACTGTGGCTGTTAGATGTCTCTAATGTACAGATACCAACATTTCTCATGTTGTCAGCCACCTGTTAAACAGGTAGAAAACTCCTTTTGCAATAGCAAAGCATAACTCTGCTTTGTAGCCACAACTGACATAGTAACCAGCGTTTTCACTGTTGCAATCATGAGTTTAGCACGCGTCATTGTCAGGTACCTCACTAACTGCAAACTCAACTTTCATCCAATAAAGGATTTTAGACAAATGAAACTAGCAAATGCAAAAAGGCACAGAATCCAGCTGCCTGGCAAGCTGCTTAGTAGTAGGACAGCTGTTTTGTGCTCCTCCCCCCCACTGCACTGCAAAAGCTGAAGGAATTTGGGAGTTGCTCTTGATCTCAAATACCTGGAAACAAAGGATAGTAATTTCAGCAAGTGCCTCGTTTGTGGCCAAAGAAAACACCCTATCCAAAATCATCACGTTAAACAGGGGTAGAGAACGCACACATTTGGGTAGTGGTGTGAAACAAGCCTAGTTTGTAATTAACAGAGAAAGCAGCAAAGTAAAAGGATCTATTGTGTTTAGGCAGAACATGTGAAGGTCCCAAAGATGCTTTCAGGAACAGAGCAGCTACAGTGACCCTATATCAGATCAGCTACTGCAAACTTCTCTGAATCTCATTTCAAGTCATATAGACAAGAAGGTAAACTTTTTTGTTACAAAAGTAGCACCCATTACACTCTGAACCAAATGAGGTTGAAAAATAGACAGTTCAAAGGAATATACCAGAAGTGCGCAGCTTCACTGCAACCTATAATAATCTGGTTTTCATTTGTCTTTCACAATAACTGAAGAGACCAAACTTGCACAAAATGAAGCAAGCAACTAAGAAAACAAATTCATAAAGTTAAGGATATGAAACAAAATTACCAATAAAACCCCCCCAAAACTCATTACCTGCTTGTTATAAATATTGGCTGCAATCCTTTTGCGTAATACCAGTTCCATTGCAGCAGGATGGCTGAGCTGCACAGTAGTCTTCACTATTAAGTAAATTCTCTCATTTTGAGGAGTTACCCTGTTGAGGTGCACCGAATCATGGACAGAAGAGTCCCAAGCAGCAGTGGCTGAAACCTACGCAGACAAATGAAACGGAGGAAGGAAGAAGAAATCAAAGATTCAATTACTGCTAACAACAGGGATAATTTGTAATGATTTAACACAAAGTGAAACAATTCTTTAATGAAAGAAAAATAAGCATCATTGCACAAAGTGGGGTCAAACCTCCTTTTCATAGCAAGGAATTTATCAGAACCAGTGTAAGAGAGGTGTTAAGATATTAAGGAACACAATCGTGAGCACAATCCCTGCACTGTGCAAATCCTGCCCCAAAAGGAAGTCTTCACACAGCTGGAGACAGAAAGAAAAGCAGAAGCAAGACTGGAGGAAGGAATACAAATCCTATTGCAACTGTATTAAAAGTTTATTAAATTAAATGTCAAATCTTCCACCTGCGCTGGATTAGGTGACACCAGCCCATACAGAATAAACACACTCCCATCCTGCAGAACACCTTTTTCCTTCCCCCTGCCTCCTCCTCAACTTGGGCATCCCATTTATTCTGGAAATGGTCTCTTAAGCAATTGCCTGAGATGGCACAGAATGTGGAAGAAATGAGTTAAGAAGTTCCAAAATGGATTCAGAGCCATTCTTTTCCAATGATTCCCAAACTTTGTATTTAAAAATGTAATTGTGTACTACAAAGGAAGAAGTTTTATTTAAATATTAAGCTTTGCCTAGTGTGCACAATTAATGAAGTAGTTTTCTCTGAAGAATCAAGAGCCTGCAAGAGGAATGATGAAAGGGTGAGGAAAGAAGAAAAAGGGATTTTGAGTCAGGCAGCTGAATTATTCTTTTGCCAAGAAGAGCTGAGACTTGTCACCTCTGAATTAAGGCAGAAGAGGCAACAAGTCATATCCTCTTAAATTCTAAATAAACAGGGCAGAAAATGAAGGCAGCACTAGATACAGAAGGTACTTCTAAGACAGATAATCATAATTATTTAATATACACAAGTAGAAAATCAAACATAAGAAGAAAGTGTTAACATAAGCTGCAGTTGTCAAGAAGGAGGCTTGCTAACAATTTACCTCATCATCACTGTGTTTTATGATCGGCAGATAAAAGAATGGACTCCCATGCTCCTTTGGTAGTATTGAGTTAACTCCTGATGCATGGGGACCTATAAGTTGTTCATTGGCACTGAGGTCATCAGCTAATGAAACAAATGTGCAAAGAATGAAATCGTTTTATACCAAAGGATATTAATATAGAGGCAAAGTTGTAATACAAAGTTGTAATAAACTCCTACCCATATTTCATAATACATTTACTCCTGATTACTCTTATTCCTATGCAATATTTTGAAGACTATTTCAACGTACAAAAGAAAGGAAGTAAACCCAGGCTAAGACTCAGCCTGAACACATTCTCACGGAACGCTAAACAAAATCCAAAACTATTTCTATGTATTTGTAACTTTAACTTACCCAGCCAGAAAAATTCTGATTTATCTACCTGTCAGCCTAACCAGGTCATCTCTTAGTTAAACGCTTCTGATGTATCAGGGAATCTTTACATTGAGCATAGCAGTTCTGGCTACATTAGGCTTTTAGCTAAGTAACAAAAAAAAGTTGTGCAATGATCCATCAATCTGTCTATCCTATTTGGTCTTTTGTCTGCTAATCTCTGCTGATAATGGAAAAACAAAAAACAACATTTCTTATGAGCACAGATGAAGGAAAAGAGTGCACATAATGTTCCAGAAGCAGCTTCTAAAGCAGGTAGTAATATGTTGCCTATATAAACATGTCTAGCAGCCCACTGAAGTGCTGGACATGACAAGGCCTGTGGATCCTCCCCTGCTTTATGTCCAAGTTTGTACTTAACAGATTTGCTTCCTAAACAGTCCTTAAATGTGGTGTTAATTGCAGTCTCTTGCTGCTTACAGTGTTATCGATGGCCTAAGAATATATACCAATAGTCTTCTCACATGTAAAATTAAATACCTTCAAAGGGAGAATGCTCAGATTCTCTAACAAAACGCTCACTGTAGTCCCAACATACTCTTCATTAAACCAGCTGTTTAAGACTCTACAGATACCTCAGTGGAAGGAGGTCTGGAACCATTGGGAGATTCTCCATCAGTGCTTTAATGACAAGTGAATTTGTACATCAAAATGTATACAGGATTTTCTTGTCTGTTGTCCGATTTTAACTAAGCCTGCACCCTATTCCTGCCCTCATATGTTCCCCAATCTTTATTTTAAAATAGTTGTGCTTCATTATTCCAACATACAGAGCCAGAAGAAAAAACATTTTACGAGCCATATCAAGCAAACCCTGGCAATGGTACTGTCTGATGTCTCAGACATTTTAGATTCATTCTTCCATTTATCAATTTGGAGATCCAAACTAATCCCTCTGCCACCCAAGTGTCTTAATCTGCTGTTACAACATACCATTCAAATCAAGGAAGAGGACGGGTATATGTGTTTCCATTCCTGCAGGTGGAATCCTGAAACAAAACAAACTGCTCTCAACAAGCAAATTTATACCTAAGCTAATTTGGGCAAACACATATCTATGCACGATTCATATTAACTGTAACCAATGACTAAAGGTCTCAACATTTTGATGGCTAATTTGAACACCTATGTTACACAGACAGGATTTTGTTTATCTACACGTGCAACTAAATGTAGCGCTTTACCAAAACTAAATCCACACCGTACAGCGCATTTCAGTTGCTGGGAGGATGACAGTTTTAAACAGCTTGTTCTGTTTCTTAGTTATCTCATACATAAAGGTTAGCAACCTTTCAAACAACTGGATTACTTGCAAAGCATAGTCTTTGTATCAGTAAATGCACTTTTTGCTGTATAAGCACAGCACGCTTCAGGTGGATAAGGGAAGAAAATGACAAGGAAAGATTATCATTCACCCAGTGAAGAAGAGATATTGGGTATTATCACACACATCAGTGTACACTTGATTAAAGCCATATTTCTTGCCCACACTTTCCCAAATTTAACATGCTGCAGTTCTCATCTTTGCAGGTCACTTGCAATGACCTTATTTGAAACACAAATTTAAATGAAATTAATTTCTTCCCTCCCCACCCTTTTTAATAAAATTATCATGTGTTGTACCACTCATTTTTGAACCACTCCTTTTTTTGAAATTAGTCAAACTACAGGTTAACTCCCAGAATTTCAAAAAAGGATAAAACACTATGTTAAATTCAAAAGTGATTTTCAAACCTTGAAAGCTATCTCAAAGCTACTTTATATAATATGGTAACTAAGCAAACTTTCTACATTCAAACCAGCACCTGACCTTCCAGCCTTCTGCCAGCTGAGTGTAACTGGTGAGTGCACTGCAGGAAAACATAGAAAGGTCTAAAACATCCTCACATTTTTACACCGTAGCACGCAATGTTCGTGCAGAAAAAGCTAGCCACTCCAATGTTGTTTCTGAACGTACCAGTTGGCGGGGGCACCGGGAATTCCACTGCCTGGTGCTGGAACAAACACCGCATTCCTCTCTTCCGTCAGCCCTACCCACTGCTCCACCAGCCGGGCTTCCCGCTCTATATCATCCTCAGATTTTTCTACAGTGAAAGAGATTAATATTATATATGAGATACATTTCCTGTGGTATAGGGAATAAAGTATTTATCACAGGGACTTTAAGCTTCAAACCTTGTTTATTGCTGATCTTTTGAATCTGCTCATCCAAGTATTCTCTGCGTTTTATCAATGCATCAGACCACCTCTCTCGTACACAGTTCAGATCTTCTTCCTAATGTGGAAAGAGAAAATAAAGTTATTAGGTTATGCGGTTAAGATTAGAGGACAGTGAATTTTGTGAGAATTTAATCAGAATTGGGATTAAACAGCTTGCATGATGCAGAAAACTTTTTTGCCCAAATGACATGCACACTGATAAAGTACCTCATCACCCATGAATGGAAGCTTATTTGCTCTCAAGGCTCAAATTCCAACAGGAGGAAAAAAAATGTGACTGCCTCAGTTGCTGAACAGAATTACACACCATAGGCTAATTACTCACAGAAGTGGCAATCAAACTTTTTAACAGCATATGGAATAGGAAAAACAGGTACCATCAGTTGATCATAAGTTCTCCTGAAGATTAGACAGATCAGTACGCCCTCAAACCTGCACAAAATTCCATTGCTAGCAGCTGCTGTAAGTGCAATTAAAAGATTTCTCATGCAAACAAAACCCATCATGCAATCATGCTTTGTGGTATCACAGAAAATCTGGTTCATTCTTCTCTGCGATAAGTCAGGAAGCGCATAAACAGCCCGCAAGAAGTTAGTACCTAACTGGTATTTTTGACGTTGCTGTAAAACCTAATACATCATCTTAAGGGATGTCAGCACTCTCAGCTAACTGGGTTTTACTTCTGTAAAGTACCTACTAGGAATAAGACTTCCATGTAGAGGTCTGTAACGTGTTTTAATTTTTTAGGCATTTCCTCTTTTGTCCTTCATCGCCTTTTAAATGATTCTTCTGCTATGCTTTCTAAACTGTGTCTGTCCTGTATTTACTTATCACACAAAAAGCCAGGCTCAAGGTTTGTTTTTGTGTAGATAAAAGAAAAAATAGCTTCACTGAAGTTTCTGTGTTCCCTCCTGCTTGCACCCTCCCCTCTCTCCCCCACTAGCACTTCAGAAAACTGCACAACTAAAAAGGTTACAACATTTTCTTCAGAAAACAAACAAAAGCCCCTATGCTGTATAATTTGGTTGGGAAAGATGCCTGCAGCTGCAGGTGGTTGGTCTTTTCTCTGTGATACTCACTGGAAACTGTTTTCATTCTAAACTAAAGGCTTTTATTCACATAGCAATTCATGTAGCCAGTTAGGAGAGCTGACTGCGGAGTACTAGAGAACAGAGCACACTGCAAGAGTATACAGTCACAAGGTGAACGGAAATAGCAGTGTTTTATAGCCCAGGTAGCCTCTTAAATGCACAGCATATATATGTATTTCAAAGCCGCTTTTGCTCGCTCCAGTACACTTGTTCATCTGAAAGTTGCTGGCTATTAGCATTAGCTGTGCCCCATGCCACAGGATTGACAGCAACAGCAGCAATACCTGGTAACTATCCATATCACCACCATCATCCTCCTCCTTCTGGTAGGAGAAAATAGATTTTGTAAAACACAAAAGAACATGCATTTCTCTCAACAGAAACTCACAGAAATACCCCAAAACATGAATATAAACATTTCTGACACAAACTTGTAAAATGTTAAAATTACAATATTAAAATAATCAAAGTCCTACTAACTTCTTATTAACGGGTAGAAACAGATTCTTTTCATTACAGGCTATAACATCTCAACTATGATTTGAGAATTAGTGAATATATTTTAAAAAAAAAATTATCATGGAATACAGTGCCAGAAAAAGGACTGAGCAAGCTTATCACCAATCTTCACGTTTTACAGTTTCATCTGTATTTAAGGCTGTAATTACTTGTGACACTGAATGCAACCCTTCTGACAAAAGGCACCTCGCTTCTCTGGGTGGCCCATTCCACTTGTTCTCTGCCACTGCTGCTGAAAGCATGCTTTATTTCCAACGTGAATTTGTCCAGTTATCAGCTTGAGAACTTTTTCTGCTAAATGAAATAGGCCTTTCACATTCAGTGATGGCCACTTCTGATTCTGATCAAGTAGCAGCTCAGCCCTTTTTGAAAGGATAAACAGTATCCTCCCCTGCTTTTCCTCTCCTCAACTTTTACCATCCTTGTAAGGGAGGGAAACTAATGGAGCTAGGAATCTACTATTAATCACGTCTACACACAACAGTAAAACCAATTTCCATATTGCTGCTGTCTTGTGTGTACTTCAAATACCACGCTTGGCTCTATCAGTTATATACCAAGTTATAAGCAAAAACCAAAGCAGATTTAGCAGCATATGCTCACATCGTACTTATTAGCCTGAAACACGTGTAAAGCTGCAAAATTACATATCATGTATCAGTGTGCTAAGGTCCCTTATGGAACTATGGTGGGCTGGCTCTAGAACAGCATAACAAAACCCCAAAAAATAAATCAACACATGAAAAAGCAACTGTCTTACCTGGTAGCTGTCCAAGCCCCTTTGCAGTTTGGTTGATCTGGCAGTCACACCACCTACAGAGACTGAAAGAACTGCTTCTACCATGAGAGGCAACGTTCCTGAGTGTTGTACGGGTTTCACTGTCACCTGAACTCTGCGAGAATGACCCTGAACAGGTAATTGAGAGATAGAAAGAAAGATAGAGCGGGCGAGAGAAAAAGGGAGAGAAACTAAGAATAAAACTAAGAATCAATTTAAGCACGAATAAGACGACAGGGAAAAGATACGTACCTGCCTAAGCTGGAAAATCCCCCCTGTGTTTACATCTTTTGCCTGATGGAGTTCGACTGCAGTATATTCTCCCATTTCATTCAATTCTTGTATGGAAATCCACATTTCTATTCTTCGAGTCACTTCGTTCCACCTAAAAGGGCATCCCCACAAAAACTAATGGTTGCCTCACCAACATATATTCGGTGCACCACAAATATTAGAAAGCCTTTGGAAAAGTTGATGGAATCATTCATGAGTAATTAATTATCTGTACCTGTCTCGCAGTGTCCTAGTTTTAGCATGAAGAGAATCAACTTCCCAAACAGAACTGCCATTGCCAGTACATCTGTGACCCCACACCTCAATAGCAAGAGCTCCTTCTGAAATGAACTCCAAAAACTCCTCTGTGACGTTCACCACATAGATAAACAGTATCCAAAAACAAATTGCATCCAATCAAATGAAATAATTCTATCTCCTCAACTAGTTTGTAAGGACACAACAAACTAACTACCTGCAGGGTAAAACCATACAGTTTGGATCATAAAGCTCCATTCTGGTCAAGAAAGTTGTGAAACGTAATCTCAGCAATTCCTGCTTCTGCATACTGCATTTCATGCTTTGAAAATCTCCATAAAAATTATGTCACAGCTCCAATGATCTTCAAGATATTGAGCGTACCAAACAAGTATGTAATAAGGTATCACTATATAATGCACAGGGGAAACTGTAGTTTACAGGTGACATCTGAATTTAAAAGACCAATAATTACAAGATTTTTTTCATTCTGCTGCATTTTGAAGCACTAATGAAGTCAAATATTACGGCATTCTAAAGTATAGTCAAAAGTCACTCGTTATGTGACTTGATTCCCTCCTCTTTCCCATAGCAAAACAAGACTCAAATTCTAAATAGCTTATCCCAAACGTACCATCCTCCTGGCAACACTATTTCATAACAGAAACAGTTACCTTACAGTGAGAGAAGATCACTGTAAAATGGGCATCTTTGCTCTGAGGTGAAGGCACATCGGGATCTACCACTGGTGCCGCTACTGTTGACTCACATTGATCCCAAAATGTGTATTGACAAAAGACAAAGTTGGAGAGATTAGGTGGCAGTCCAGTTGCTTCTTTTATTTTTACCTGAGGAGACAACACAGACTTTCTCATAAATATGTTTCTTTCTTCTTCACCTGTAAATTGTTCATAACCTAAATATTTAATCTGAAAGTACCGACAGCCAAGAAGAATTTTTAAAGGACACCTCCAATCGCTTTCTAAGGATGTCCCTATCTAGGAAATCTACATTTTGCATACACAATTGCAGATGCAAGGAAAACAATTACATGCATCTAACTACCCACCCATGTACATGTTTTCTTTGAGGAAGATAAGCTCAAGTGGAGAATAAAGAACTTCATCACAGAAGCCATGAAATCCAGACACCACCCATAGATCCTACATTATATGATCAAACAAACCACAGAAAATGGTTGCATGGAAAAACTGTTTCTCTTTCTGTGTCTGCAAAGGACAGTCCTTGTAACATCAGCGCTTATGATGCAGACCAACACATACTAGGAACCAATGCGAATTTATTCAGTCACTGGCAACTACAGCCAGTTGGACTGACCTACACCGGACCAGAACAAGCAAAGTCTGTCTTTTCACTTTAGAAAACTTCACTTTAGAGAATAAGCTGCACAGCTTAGTACTTTACATCAAACCAACTACGTAGTTACAAAGGCCTGAAAACTTCATCGTGTGGTTCCCACTTACCCTGCAGGAGAGCTTTTTTGCTCTATGAATAATTTCTCCATTGTTATCCGTGACTTCCAGACTCCCACTCTCACTGGAGTTCTCAGACGAGTCATCTCCTTCTACCACACGTTCTGGGACAGACCCAGTGACGCGCATTACTTCAACATGCAACCGTCCTGCAACCTAAGGCAAGACAAATACTAAGTACCTGTGCACAAGGGACTTAAAGATGTTAAATATCAAACTCTAGGAGGTGTGCAGAAACAGAACCGAACTGCTCTCAACCACCAAATGAAAAGCAACAATGTCAAAAAAGAAGAGAAAGGAATAATTATTTGTACGCAGAACTACCGACCTCTTTAATTCACACACAACAGAAAAGACATTCAGTGTCAGGACTGTACATCAGAACCTTAATATGCTGGGTTTTGCTCCGTTACCTACAGACACTAGGAACCACCCAGCTATTATTATTATTTAATTGTTGTAAACAACTAAACAGAAAGCACACACAGCAATTTGCAAAACGCTTATTCACTAGGAAACAAGAGCCTGAGCACCATTTACTTGTTAAGAATTGGGTGTACAAGGCTCCCGGCAAAAAGCAGGTATGAGCGTATAGGTGTGTCCAGCCCACTATACATTAGGGCAGTTATTTGGATTTACCTCCCCCTGCTGGCTGATGATGGGCACAGCGTACTGCAGCTTTACATCATAGAAAAGGCACTCCAAAAATACGTTTGCGACGCCAATTAAGTTGTGATTCTCTTGTGCTTCGTAAAAGGGATCACCTCTTTTGCCAATGAGCTTCCTTACCTGTTTGAAAGTTCATAAAAGTTACGGCAAAAACTGTAAGCGTGGGAAGACAAAAAAAATCTAATAACAACATAGTACGGGATCACGGCACAACAATTAAGTCACTGCCCATCTTCCCTGTTCCTTCCTGTTACGTAAGTAGAAAGAGACTAGAAGCATATCACAAACCTGAAACGCAATCTTCAAGACAAGACATTACACAATCTTTTTGTTACTATGCGATACAGTAATATGATGACCTACATTTTTTAGCGATGTCAAGACAAAGCAGATCTTACCAGCAGTAAGCACAACCACCATTGATTTTAGGAAGTTTCACCTTACTTTTCTGCTCCCCTTACACTTTTTAAATAAGAGGACAAATCATCCTCAAGTTGAATAGCTGGTCTAGCTGCTGGGTACCACTACAAGGGCAAAGGGAAGGTGCAGAATGACTCCCACTTAGCCTACAGGTGCTCTTATGACTCCCATGGAGCTGAGACTGTATCTGCAGCATTTTCTGTCAGTACGTCATAGAATCACAGAACATCCCGAGTTGGAAGGGACCCATAAGGATCACCGAGTCCAACTCCTGGCTCCACACAGGACCAGCTCAATCAGAGCAGATGACTGAGAGCGTTGTCCAGATACTTCTTGAACTCAGCCAAGCTCGGTGCTGTGACGACTGTCCTGGGGAGCCTGTTCCAGGGCCCAACCACCCTCTCAGTGAAGAACCTTTTCCTGATCTCCAACCTAACCCTCCGCTGTCGCAACTTCATGTTGTTCTCTTGGGTTCTATCGCTGGTCACCAGAGGGAGGAGATCAGCACTTGCCCCTTCGCTCCTCCTCATGAGGAAGCTGTAGGCCGTCATGAGGTCTCCCCTCAGTCTCCTCTTCTCCAGGCTGAACAAGCCACGGGACTTCAGCCTCTCCTCATACGTCTTCCCCTTTAGATTCTTCACCATCTTTATTGCCCTCCTTTGGACACTCTCTGTGAGGCTCCGATAGCAAATGCATGTCCCAAACATTCGTCTGGACACAAGCAGGGATGGACTGATAATGAGAGAATGTGGCACACATCTGTCTTGACCAATGACAGAGCCTGCAGGAGGCAGGATACCATCTTGTGAGCCCCTTCTCCTCTCCCTGAAAAGCGTTGATAAAGCCCATCTACCTCCTGTGCGTGCATCCTTGTGAGGGGCCGTAACTCACTCAGCCCCAAAGTGGGGGAAGACAGTGAGACCCCCATAACCCACTGACTCATTTCTAGAACATTCCTGAGCTCATACTGCGACTGTGCACTGATGACAAACCCCCGCCTATGGGCCGGGCACTTCGGGTTATAAAATGGGGGAAACACGAGCTTTTGGTGCGCACCCACCACCTGAGGACCACAACAATGAGCAGAGACCTCTGTTGGACCCAGCATGGTGATGTCTCCTATCTTATCTTCCTTTCTCTCTCTTTCCTTTTCTCGCTTTCCTTTTCTCTCTCTTTGACTCTAACTTCATTTTCAGCACACTAAGGTAATCTTGTCACAAGTTTTGCTAAGCTGTTGTCTCTCGTGATTCCACTGAGTTTAACTGTTATAACTTTTGCCAAGCCTCTATCTTTTGTAGTTCTGATTAGTTTTAAGTAAATTTGTAGTTTGTTTAAACCTCTAGAGTGATTGTCATTACTCCTGATTACCGCACAGAGAATTAAAAATTACCTCTCCCTTACACCCACCAAGTGGGACGGGACACTCTCCAATAGTTTTACGTCCTTTTTGTACTGTGCCACCCAGAATTGCACACAGTACTCGAGGTGAGGTCCCACCAGCACAGTGTAGAGTGAGACAATCACATTCCTAAACTTGCTGGCAATGCCCTGCTTGATGTACCCCAGGACACGGTTGGCCTTCCTGGCAGCCTGGGCACACTGTTGGCTCATGTTCATCTTGCTGTCAACCAAGATGCCCCCAAGTCCTTCTCGGTCTGGCTGCTCTCCAGTGTCTCATCCCCCAGTCTGTACGTACAGCCAGGGCTGCCCTTTCCCAGGTGCAGGATCCAGCACTTGCTCTTGTTAAACTTCAGGCGTTTGGTGATTACCCAGTTCTCTCATCTATCCAGATCTCTCTGCAAGGCCTCTCCAACCTCAACGAAGTCAACAGCTCCTTCCAATTTTGTGTCATCTGCAAATGTGCTCAGAACACCTTCTAGTCCTACATCCAAGCTGTATTGAAAAGAACTGGCTCCAAAGGGAGCCCTGGGGAACCCCACTGTCACTGGCTGCCAGCCTGATGTAACTCCGTTTACTGTAATTCTTTGGGCCCGACCCCTCAGCCAGTTGCTCACCCATCACATTATGTTTTTGTTTAACTATATGCCAGACACTTTGTCCAGAAGGATACTGTGAGAGACAGTATCGAAAGCTTTACTGAAATCCAAAGAAATCCAAAGAAATAACATCAACTGGCTTCCCTTGGTTGCCATACACAGCCACAAAGAGTTCATGCACATTCCCAGCGTGATACGCACTCCTCAGTAGACCTGTTAGCTCTTTCCCTTCTCCCCCTCTTTCATCTTCAACACGTGCTTTTGACCTACATGTTTCTATGTAGCACACAGTACATTATGGATGACACAGGTGATGGCAAGGATGATCCTGGCACAGGCAGAACTGATACGTTCAAAGGATGTGCTATCAGATCTTACTAAAGTCAGCAGCAAAATCATCATTGTCTTCAATGGGCACAGATGAAGTGCTTGAACTCCCCTGTGTTATGATTTTAGAGATTCCCATTGTCCTGTCCAAGACAGGTAACAGAGGCACAACAGCTGTTCAAACGTATTTGAGAATGATTCTTGATGCCAGTAATTCAGGTGCTCCCTGTCAGCCACAAGACAGCAAGGTATATTCCTTATGCATTTCTACCTGGATACTTAGAGGTAAACTCCAAATCTCATGTCTATCTCTTGCCAGCTTTTGACAAGTCTGATGCTTACTTGTCAAGGCTAATGTACTACTAAAATTCTCAGGAAACACCAGTTAGTTTTGATGGAGATACTGGTGTAACCTAGGTATCTTCAATTGATTTCTTCACTGCTTGAAGGTTGGGGGATATACAGATGAAATTACAAAATATTTCACATTTTAAGATCAAGTTCTACCCCACTAACACGTTCTGCACCTTGAGTGCATCTAACTAGCATCCTTGCTAGCTTCCATACTGACCGCAATTTAATTATTTCTAATGCAGCTCGCTGCTTCCATTCAGAGCTGGTGCCTATCTGTACGGTGCCTACACTATGCCAGGTAAACTCTGAGTGGTATCATGAGTCGCTGCCTCAGCACAATTATATCTGAGATTGCAAGTGAAGACAGACATAGCTGTGTTTTATTACACATGGGCGTTTTGAGTATTTAGTATTAATTGTCGGTTTTGGTAGTTGCTTTATTTTTAAAGCAAAAACCAAAACACAATACCATACCCTTTCACATACAAAGTCACTGCACTTCATCTGTACAACATATTAAAAGGGGTTAAAAGAAAACAGACTCAATCTCTGATCCCTTTCAGGAAATACATACAATACCTCAGGAATTTTCTCCTTCCACTCTTGATAGAGGTCTCTCATGTCAATCAATTTGTTCTCTAGCTTCTCAATAGTCCACACTTGAGTACCTTTTCCTTTTCTTCTCACTTGAATAGCAGGCTCACTTACTATTGCACCCCTCTAAATCAGAGGAAAAAATAATCACTGCAGGAAAGGTGCATGTAAGTAGTTTAACTCTTCACTGAAAGTGCATTCCTAAAAAGGAATAAAATACAGAACATACAGCTTCTCTCTGCATGCCAGCCATACTACCTCTGTACTCAAATACAGCATACCCCATACATCTCTGAGGACCCAGACCGCTCTGGTCTTCTCAGACAACTATCATTCACACAGGAACATTAACACTCTCAGGCAGATCACTCATGACAAGCATATTATCCTAATTGCTATCATTGCATTTACAGCAGCACTACAACTAGAAAACCCTTAAGACAAAAAAACTGTAGGCACCCGTAACAAAGACCAGTCATTTTTGCAAAGGTAACAAAAATGCAGGTTTTACAGCAGCAGAATACAAACGTCTGTTCATAAACTGCACACACATATGGCGATCACACACTTGAAAGAACAGCAAGAGCCATACTTAACGCTGTGTTCTCATTTTTACTTAAAATTATTCACCTTCAATATATTACAGTCAGGTCGCACCCATATTTTGCCTATTCATAATCTAACAAAAGTAACATTGTATGGCCTTGAGTTAGATGAATGTTATATTTTACATATTTTAGATTAGCCTAACATTACATTTTCCAGCGTTTTTTGCCGTCATTACCTTTTTGTTGGCACTGAGGTTTTCAGCAGGGATCTGAAGCGTTACTTGATAATCTGTTAGCTTATGCATTTCTTCTGCTAGGAAGTTTGCTTCTCTCACCAGTGTATTTGCCTTTACAATCTGCTCTCGAAGTTTAGCCAGGCTCTGTCGAAACAATTCATCCCTGTGGTGCAGTAGGTAACATGAAAAATACACAGAAACCTATTTCTATTACTGGAAAGACCACTTTATTGAGGAAAAGTAGTGATCACATATTAAACAAACATATTACTGCTGAAGTCTGTCTAGCACAGTAATGTGCCCCAAATAAAGGGCTCAGTTCTATGGGAGCTGTTACAGTGATGATTTGTTAAAAGCCCTAGGGACGTTCCTAATTTTCAAGAAATGAAATAATTGCAGCTGTCTTTGTCTTTAATCTGGAGTCCTGTTCGACAGAAACTGCCAGTCCCAACACGTGAGACTTCAATCGTGACAAAACCTGCTTTTCCTCAGATCATGGTGTTGGAACCTGCAGTTGCTGCAGGCCACAGCTTTACATCGCAGCGCCACAGCACTACAGACCCCCCCAGACCTCCCTCCATATACTTAAGACATCTGAAATGTACACGTTAAAATAATAAAAATCTTAAGTCCTGCATACCCAAAGTACCTTTCAAGTAATAGATGAATGAGCACAAGTTAAAGCTTGTGCCCTCAGTACAGTTAACAGTCTCTGGAAGAATTCCTAAAAGGTTTCTAAGGCCTGTCTGAGCAAATGTCTTCTAATGGAACACCTGGCAAACCTGCTATGACACATACTACACCTCACAACACTCTCACCCAGGGTTCTCTTCTCTAACCTGCCTTTTTAAAAAAATCAAGACTACCCTCTGAGCAAACGCAAAGTCCCCCTTTCTGCCTTTCGTTGGAATCCCCACAGCACTTACTGTGTCTCATCTTCATAAAAATCATAATCAAACTTCAGGTATTTCAGCGACCAGCACTCCCCTGTATGTTGGGGTTTGGGGTTTTTTTTGTTTGGTTTTGTGGGTTTCTTTTTAAGTTTTTCTATGCAAAGTCCTACTGAAATACAGTACATGTTGTGCACATACACTCCTCATTTCTACAAAATACATTACAATATGGACAAGTGTAGGAGAAAATCTCACTCTTGGGCCTTGCTGTGAATACAGGCAAAGTTTGCCTATTTGCCTTTATTCAGATAAGCTTAGATCTTTTGTATGTCTTTATAGTACAAACCAGAAAAACCTGTTAATATGCCTTTCAGTTCCCAACAGACTACTACTTCAGTGGCTATCTTTTTTCAGAATACCCCAAAGAACAGCCTGGGTAATTCAAACCGCACTCTGCTGCTTCCCTGATACCATACCGAAGTGGTAAACAACCAGCAGTAATAGCAAGCAGCCTGGAATTTTAGTGCCTTCAACATGCTAAAACATGCAGCTTTGTCTCTCTCCTCTCTCTGGCCTAAGTTTACAACAACAGTGGGTTTTGTTGGATCTTAAACAGCTGCTACTATCAGTGGATTTTTAGTCCACTTCCTCTGTATCTGCTTGCAGTGTTACAGAGAAAATTCCTTCCCCTCTCCCTCTTGCTTCTGTTACCCAGGCCATCAAGATTAAATGAGCAATTCCAGAGCACAGGAGTGACACATTCCACAGAGAGCTATAATTTTGGATTCACCCAGAAAACGAAGGTAGAGTCAAGAATTACTCACTGAGTAGTACGTACTTACTACTGAGAAAGCGTTACAGAGCTGCAAGCCAGCGTGAGACAGCTGCCTAGCTTGAGAAGCAGAAGGCAGCTTTGATCTGGAAGAGCCATGGGATTCAGCTACAGACTGTCCCTTCCTTGATCAGGGAAACTGGCATCTGGTGAGCTTTTTGGGGAGGCTCCCACACCAATCTTTTCTTAGCTAGATTCTTGAGAAAGGAATGGTTTAAGACTATAAGGATGACTTATATGAGTAACTCAACCAATTATTATGGGTAGTTCTCATTACAGTTGTATTTTACTGTATATAGCTGTGCCAGCACCCTTCCAGAAACTTAAGCAAAAAAAAAAAGTTTCAGCTGGGATTTTTTCTTACTATACAAAACACATGACATGCTCCATCAGAATATCAGCCGAAGTAAACACCCACTGCATGTGAAATCCTGAAACAATCCTTTAAGTCAAACACCAGCAAAACTTATATCTGACACTCACAAGGTATCATTGCAAGTCTCTGGGATTCCTAAGACAAGATATAGAATAATACGCTGAACTGAACTTCTGCTCCAGCACACCACCACTTCCCTGCCACAACAAATTAAATTTGTTCAACATTACAATGGGTTAACTTTATGCCAACAGGTTTTAACACCAGGTCAGGTATCATCTGTCCTTCCGTAGTCAGCATGAAGCCAGAGTAAACTCTGCAATGTGTTCAGATACAACCACGTGCCTACATCTGACACCTCTCAAATTCATTCTGCTGGCTGAACGGGCAGAGCTCAGCCTCACCTGCGACTGGAAACAGAGCGACAGCTAAAATTGCACTAATCAGACCCCGTGCAATCCAGACACTTGGCTCTTTCACATGTTCTTCACATCCAGCCTTCCCACTCTTTTCCTGCAGTTCTTGCCCTCTGGTCATTTGATTGATAAACACCCTCTCAGCACCATGTTGCCATGCTTTTATCACAGAAATACATCAAAGATTTTTTTTCTGCTTCCATTATTTAAGATTTTTTTTTTTCCCCAGAAGCCCAAACATCTTCCAGAACTATAGAAATAAATAAAAAGTATATTTAAGAGATTCTTCTGGGGGACAGGAAACTGATTAGTTTTTCCAGAAAACTGCTTATTCAATGGCAATGCCACCAAACCATTATCAGACTCCTCACTGATCGCTACAAAGAGCATTCATTCCCCTCTTTTTTACAATGCAGCAAAGTACAGTCTTCAAGCAGTCCAACAGTTATATAGAGTAAAGCATTCACCCATGAAATCCAGAGGCAAAAATGCTTGTTCAAGGCACAGCTTCTCCTAAGAAACATCTAACAACTACTGAGAATAGAAGGCTGGCAGAACACTCAGTCTTGCTATCACTCCAGACTCTCATTTTTCATGTCATTACATGCTATGGTGATTGGTTAACTTTAAGTTATCAATTACACTTCCTACCCCGCCCCACCGCCCGCCCCCAAGGACAGGCAAGAAGTTTTTTGCTCTTTCCTTTTCCTTTCTGTTGCATCTTTTTAGATGTATTGCTTCCCTTGCCAGTAAGCTCAGTTCTCATCTCTGCTACTGAAGTGGGTTACCAATGATCTCTTGATAGCATTGCCGTGCTCAAAGCAGTTCTGAATAGCCATGATTAAAAGTAGTGTATTTCTTATTTTGCACTCCTCCTGCAGTCCTAAATGAGCCTGCAAACCCCAACTATGACTCTGCAATGCTTTAAACTCAGTTCCCAATGATTCTGGTTTTAGCTTTTACCAGGGCAAACAATTATTTTAATTAATGCTGAAAAATAGGACTACTTTTCCCTATACTTGCAATGGAAAACATTCGAGGCATCACTGGTGAGTGGGTCATTTATTTGCTTAGGATTTTTCCCAGGCCAAACTGGGCAGAAATTACAAAACACAACCTTGCACAAAAACTAAACCAAGATCTGCTCTGCTCTACTTCTAACACTCTAAATTTCAAAGGTGCAACAAAATCTTGGCTATCTTTCTTTAGACTCCTCTAATGCATGTGTGTTCAGTATGTGGGTTTTTTAATGCTTAAGAATAAAGCAAAAATAATCAGAATAGGCATGAGCACTCAAACTCACTACATATAGGAAAAAGGCTGAGTGAATAACAAAGCTTCCGTTTTAAAAGAAAATCACAGAATCTTAGAATGGTTTGGGTTGGAGGGGACCTCAAAGGTCATCTAGTTCCAACCCGCCTGACATGGGCAGGGACACCCCCCACTAGACCAGGTTGCCCAGAGCCCCATCCAACCTGGCCTTGAACACTGCCAGGGATGGGGCCTCCACAGCTTCTCTGGGCAACCTGTTCCAGGGCCTCACCACCCTCACAGCAAAGAATTTCTTCCTAATATCTAATCTAAATCTACCCTGCTTCAGCTTAAGGGCATTCGCCCTTGTCCTATCACTCTTTGCCCTTGTAAACAGCCCCTCTCCAGCTTTCCTGTAGGCCCTTTAGGTACTGGAAGGCTGCTCTAAGGTCTCCCTGGAGCCTTCTCTTCTCCAGGCTGAACTACTCCAACTCCCTCAGCCTGTCCTCATAGGAGAGGTGCTCCAGCCCTCTGATCAATGTCATGGCCTCCTCTGGACTTACTCCAACAGGACCATGTCCTTCTTATGTTGTATGCAGAAAACCCAAAATCATCTCCCTTGCTGCCCCTCGAACTTCTCTCCATGGAGCTGGTGTCCTCCTCTTCCCAACGATATCAAAAACAAGCTCCACTCATTGTCAAGATGCAAACACATGTGGTGCTCAAAGTCTGCTCACATCATCTTCAAACATACTCTCTCTGCTCAACTCTTCTGCAGTCCTCAAGTACACAGCAATTCTCTTCTAAAGCTGGGCTTACTTTTAGAAACACACACATACAACATGTAAGGACTCCTGTTTCCTATATTTTTTTTATGGGTTTTAGATTGCAAAACACTGCTGTCATTCTTGGATTTTGATGGATGGTTCAAGCCCCATCTTTCACCTTTTGTAGTTCTTATTAATTCATTTGTTTTAACTCACCTCTCTTCTGTCCAGAGATTTACTTTCTGCTGAGCAGTCTGAGCAGTGTAGGAGAGTCTGTCACTGCCATGCTGATGCTGCCTTTCTGGAGACAGCTGCTGCCGCAACAGCTCTAACTCACGTTCATACATCAGCCGCTGCTCCTCAAGAGCACTCCGCTTCTCTTCCAAGTACTGTTTCTCTAGGATCTGGACAACATTTTGTACTGGGTCTAAAAGAAGAAAGGGGGAAAAAAAAAAAAAAAGACACCGCTTCAAAAATCTTTCGCGGGCTACCAGTAGAGTCTACAATGTCTAGGTGAAGAATTACGGAAAAAACGTGCTTTCCCCGAGTTACTGCGGCACATTTTGTAGCAACTTGCACNGATATAAAAAAAAAAAGGGGAAAAAAAAAAAAAAAAAAAAAAAAAAGAGGAGAAAAAAAATCAGACAAGTGAGAAAACGCCATTTCAGCATTACAGAACACTCCTCAATTATTTGGTAAGCAACAATCAACATAACCGAGTCTTTGCAAACACAAGATAGCCATTGCCCTCAAAGTAAAAGCTAAAATAATAAATATTGCATTAACTAAATAAATCCAAACATTAAAAAAACTACAGCATGCAATGAGGCTAGAACAATGGTTAAGACCCTCGTCTACTGCAATACTTAGATACTGCGAAGCTATATTATGTTCCAGAATCCCAATAGGAAAAGGGGACAAATTAGTAAGAAGAAAACAAAGCAAAATATGAGGGAAGATGATGTTAACCAGAGAAGGAAACAACTAAAGTAAAAAGCAATTTACGTTCTCCATTTTGGTAGAGAATGAAACATGCCGGAAAGCTGCAGGTGAAGACTGAGACAAACAAATTGCCTGACTAGTCACGCATTGCATTGCACCAATGTGCTTCATAGCACTGAAGCAAAGCACGTTCTGGAGGAGACTTCTGCATTTAGCTTTACAAACCAAATTTTATCTCAGTATCAACCCAGTACAAATATCCATGCGGATACTCTCCCCTAAAACAACAACTGCTTGTGTCAATCAGCTACGGTTAAACCTAAACTGCATTCAAATTAAAGAAACATTTGTCCATCTATTCCCAGTAGGTCCAATGCCAGACTGTGCCTCTGAAAGAGCAATTCTATATACTACCAGAATACATCTGCTTAACGTATATACATCTGAAAGCTTAAATACAGCACATCATCTAACAAACTGCTGAGTCTGTACATCAGAAGAGGAAGCTGGAGTGGTGGATTATCAGGGGAAGCAACATCGCAGCTCTGGGACACCAGGATTTTCAAATTCAAAAAACTTCAGCTTTAAAATAATTCTTTGTGATACCTCTTCCATTTTGCAACTATATTTAAAAAAAAAAAAAAAGAAAAGAAAAGAACTTCTGTGACTTTTAAAGATGCCAGTGTGTCACAAAGGAGGGAAAAAATAAACACCGATTTAATTATGCTGTCCCACTTTGGAACTAGAGGTGTGCTTCTCAAAAAAAAAAAAACCAAAAAAACCCATCAAAATAACCAACCCAAAACATGTCAGTATGATTTAGTTATGAACCATCTTGCCTTTGCTACCAAAATCCAGCCCTTGCAAGATTTTGTACAAGTTTTCCTGATACTACAGTGCTACCTGAAATAACATTTGGGTTACCACAGCATGCAATAGAGGATTCACACGGAAGGTTCTGTAGGGTTTTCATCACTAGTAGTGGATGTTGGTCACCATAACACATACACACTCTCTCCCAAAAACCACATCTTCAGTATCTTCGCAAACCAATGCAGCATTACTGTATTTAGTATTCCATAACGACTGACTTAGTACTAAAACTACTCAGACCAATTTTCCTAAACATAAACTAACTCACTGTCTGCAATTTTAACATACAAGGCCACTGGGGCAAGCCACTTCATAAAAGAAATCCTTTCTATTATAAATGCCAGAGAAGCAAACAGGATCTCCAGGGTTCTGTTGTTACAAGGCTTTGTATTTGCTTTTCTGCATCCTTTTTTGAAATACTGATGTAAAGCACGTCTTTATTTTTAGCAGAAAGCAAGCAGTACTGCAAGTTGCTGCTGCGGCCCTAGCCTTATCCATGGAAGAAATGACTGGCTTCACACAAAGGCATCATAAAATACCACCACAAGGCTAATTATAAAGCAGAAATTTAAAAAATATTCAGTATAAATAGCAACCAAATAGCAACACAGTGATGCATTAAAGCATCTTAAAATAACCAGAAATATTACTTTTTAGTACACGACATTCTCAGAAAGACAGCTAGCTATTTTTAGCTTTTAAACAGACAGTGCAACAAAAACAATTGACTGATCCAAGTTCTAATATTCTAGGCTACAAACCAAGTATTAATGTTCATCTGCATCATCATTATCCTCCTAACTCCTCTGGATAATACCAGAATTACCTTCACATGCATAGGTTTTACTGCATAATCCCTGAAACAGTTTTAGTTACGTGTAAGAATGGTTGAGGAATCAGGTATTATGCAGAAAATAGAGAAAAGAGGCATGGAAGAAATTAAAAGCCCTCTATTGTGTTTGCAAACACAGGAAATGAATCTAAGGCTGACTCATTAAGATGAGACTTTCCCAAACTACTCAAAGATCAGCTCTGAGTTCAGGGAGCAGATTTCCTTAATAAAAGTGATCTTTTCAGCCATCTAGATTTACAGGATCACAAGCACCACACGATCAAATTATACCATGGAAAATATTTGGAACAAGATGCAAGAACCTAGTCTAAAAATTCTCAATTTCAACAAAATCCACTACTGTTTGGAGGGGAAAAAAAGAAGTGGGTTATGCTTGTGTTGAAATGCAAGAGGTAAATTTGCACTTTTAGAAAACTCTTCAATTTAACTTTTGAAAAAGTTTACACAGAAAACCCCAAGCCTTTCACAGTGAAAACGCAAAATATGGTGTGAATTATAAACCATTCAGTTAGAAGATGAAAAAATAAACAGTCAAGTTTTTCACAATTCAAAATAACTACAATAGTGTTTAAGTTAGATTTAAATACCATGTTCCACAATTTTGGATTTCTCACAGTCAAATAAATTAGGAAAGATTCTACCCAGTGCTTGCCAAACACTCAACGATTTCCATACAGTGTTAAAAATCCCAGACCTTTACACATTTATGTGACAAGAACTGAATGGCCCCGAGAAGACCATTCATATGCAGTTAATCCCCTGCAAAATGTTAGAATATGAACATTGAACCAGAAGAATGTACTTTATCCATAGGATGAACAGCATTTATTACCTTGCTGCAATGTCACTTAATTCAGTAACAACAACACTGAATAAAATCCTTAAAATTTCACGTAAGTGCATTTTTCTAAGCAAGCTAGAGGAAGGTTATGGCACAGGCTGTTTCGCTAAGTTTCGTCAAAATCCCCACCCTGAGCTGTAACAGTTTTGTTTGCTTTAACAAGAAGCTGCATAACCTAATGACATTGCTAACTTAACCACTACACCATATATAACATTAAACTGCTGCATTCTGTGTATGACCAGCATCGCAAATTAGCAGTACAAAGCTGATCTGACAGAATCCCACAAAGTTTTCAAAGTTACACTTTTTCCTCAGAGCTTCTCTGCAACCGGACGCAATATGTGACAGTGTTGTACTGGTTACATACCATAAAAACAGACGTGTTTGCACCCTGGAGAAGTTAGGCTATTTATTTAAACAGGGTTACTGTTCTCAAATGGATCCAGGGGAAAAAAACCCCAAACAAAGGAAAACAAAAAAACTCCTGCTTTGGGCTGCATCAAACCACTGAAATGAAAGAAAAATCCCAAACCCATACACGCCTATAAAATAATAATGTAATCAAATTTTTGAAATATCCCCCTATTCCCCTTCTCAGGGTTTTTCCAGAAAACATGGATGATAGAATTAGCTGTCTTCAGTTACTTAGTTATTTCTTCATTGTTATCCATATTTATTTTTCATTTTAAGGAAGAATAAATAAATGGTATTGCAACAAAGCTGCTTTACTACTTAGCCAGCAAACTGGAAGCCTGTCAGAAAAAAACCCTGTATTTTAGCTATACCACTGAGAAGGACAGAACCTGGAAGCGCTACCACACTTCAAATCAAAAGACCAACTTATGACCCTCAGAGCCACTTGTTTTGTCAGGGTTTTATTGGTACTTACTGCTCCAATTTAGTTAAGCAACACGTATGTGGGAGGGAGCAGAAAGCACAAACAGAATAATTGTGTTACAATGGCTCGGAAACTGTGCGACATGTATGATCACAAACATTTGCTGTGTATTAGGGAGGAAAGAGCTCTACCGAAACAGCAAGGTCCATGCTGTTTTTGAGCAGAGACACAGAAAACAGCTGACCAAGACAAAAATTATCCTGGACCACAATCAAAAAAGCCTACTGAACTAAAATGCAAAGACACTTGAAATATTGTGAAGAATCGTTTCCATCTGCTAGATAACAGCACATGAAAACCGAAGAACATGACCCTCCGTTCAAAGAACACTAACTCATTGTAGACTGCTACAGTTTAGTCAAATCCCTGGTTAGTGACAAGCAGAACAAGCATCAATTAATGCTTTCAAAACTTCTCCAGCAGTCTCATGCATGAGTCAATCGAGTTCAAAACCTTTGTCCCAGTTTTGGCACAGATACGGGATGGTCTGAGGCCTTAAGACAGGCAACAGAATCTTCACGAGGGACGACAACACTGAAGACCACCAGGATGGCAGATTCATCTGAAATTCGTCTCCTGGTTTGAGTGAACCATAATGAGAATATTTCTGTTATCAAACGGTAATTTCACATCAACTTAAATGACGTGACCCTGTAACTCACTCACACAAGCAATCCCATTAAAATTAAACTGTAAAAAAACCTGCAATCTATTGCTAGAGCATCAAGAATATGAAACCATCGTGTTGCTGCACTCAATGGCAAAACAGAGAAAGTTCAAGAGGAAACAAAGAAAAAAGTAAATACTGTAATTCAACAAGTAAACCACAGTAAACAATGGAAATACTGCTAAGATATGGAGAAAGGAGAACAGAAAGCAATGGAACACCACCTGCTGTGTCTTCTGGGTCAGTCACCAAAACCCAAGGTATTTCCCTCTCAAATTTTGTGCATTAAAAAAACCTGTACAAAGCATTCAGCAGTTTACCAAGTTTTTCAGCATTTCTTCATACTATATTGTATCATGTGAACTATGACTCACCTTCTGGAAATCATGAAAACACCATATTGTTTTATATATATCTTACCACTATTTTATATATCCTGTATTTTGTTATACTGTCCAAAAAAGGCATCACAATAGATTTTAATGAAATTTAAATAAAAATATTCCAAGCGATCAAGTGTTAAAAAACACGCTAACTGACATTTGAGTATTGGTTTGTTATCATTTCAGCGTTCTTCTGAAATGTTAAACCCGTGTCAGTAATATTTGATGCAGAAGGAAGGATGAAATTAACGGAGCCATGTGTGGAGCACCCTTTTCTCTGCAGTAACTTGCAAAAGCAAGAGGTCAGTAGGACTGAGACAGTGATTTGACAGGCATATGATTACAACTCAGGTGCACTATAAAGGACAGCAGATGTACAGGTAAAATTGTGTGACAGGACAAAAACCAACTACTAATTTGTGTGTGTAGTTATACCTAGATACAAACCTATCTATCCACATATATATGCGCCTAACGCTGCTTCTGTAAACTATCTTTTCTTGAAAATGCTCCAAAGGCTCCTGGAGCAAGCGTACCACTTGTTTTATCCAGAAATTCAGTTTCATGCTGAATTTGTTATATAATCCAAAAGAGCACTGTTAGCTGGCAGCTGCCTTACCATTACTATTGAGGGTCTTCATAATAACTTCCATTTGCGCAAACTCATAGTTGTAGTCTGGTTCCGAAGAAGCTTCGCTAGCTGCATCAAGATCATGCTCTCCTAACGAAGTTTCTTTCTCAAGGTCTTTCAGCCAATCTCGTCGCTTCCTCTTTGGTAAATTGATTCTGTGTAAAAATTGAAATTTAGTTTCTAAAACGTTTATGCAGAAGGGTGGAAGAGAAAAAAAAAAACATAATGTAGAGAGGTTGGAATGTAAGTATCAACCATTACCTAAAAAAGTGGTTGTTTCCCCATAATATTCTATCTCCATGCCATAACTGAGTGACAGAACATACGAGTGCACCATTTACACAGGATCTGAAAGAAGAAAATACAACTTCAGTGAAATCCTAAAAATAAAAGGTTGAAAAGTGACTACTGTTTCTCCCATCTGCAGACAGTGATTTGTACTGTATGATGCACACGTCTGCTAAGCGCTCACTAAAGAATCAACCAGAAAGTCACTGGTCTGATTTCTACCGTTGGAACTAAACCCAAAGCACCTTTCCCCTCTAGCTGTGGCTAGTACAATGCTTCAGTAAATGTACAGACAAGGTTGCTTTCAGTTGCACAGCTTTTCTTTAAATGTCCATTTCTTAAACTGGGTCACTGCCTGTTTCTTATAAATGGTCTGCAGACTTGGATGCGTGTAAATCCTACTGATAAACCTCTCCAAGATATAAAAGTTAGTCAACACAGAACTGTAAAACATACTGTTAACATACTCTGCATTCAAGTGTAAGAAAAGATCCTTAGATCCAAGTTTCATTCTTTCAACAAATGGAGTCTATTATTAATAAGCGTCTATTTTTGTGAACATCTGGTATACTGCTATATTTGCATTTAGGTCTCTTCGTATTTAAATTTCCATCACAAAATGGGAAAGAGGGAGCTGTTGAACTTCTGTGTACGAGTCACAAAGCAGAACATTTGAAAGGGGAAAAAAACAAGTAAAATGAAAAAAACCTTTTCAGATGCAGTGTTCTGTATTCAGCTGTCTCTCAAGTAAGTCAACACAAACATGTAAGCATTTGATTTAAACCCAGATTATTTTTTTTTTTACTTCTATTATTTCAATGAAATTCTGGTAACTAAAATTCCTGTTGTCACTAGTATCTTAAGAAAAGCATTGCGGATCAGGCATGAGTAGAACAAAGTATGTTCTATGTGCCTTTGTTCATGCCAGTCAAAATGACTGGTTTCCAGTACAGTAACTCTATGACCACAAGTCTGCATCCTATTTGTTTGAAATTTTGTACTATAGGTTACAGAAGAAAAATGCAAATTTTTCTCTTTTTTATTTTCTTTTTTTATTTTACTGAAGGCAAAACAAAAGAAATCAGATTTTTTAGAAGTTGTGTCTGAAACTCTTGTTTCTCATTCTAATACTAATCTGTATTTTATTTAGATACTCAGGTTTCCGTCAAGCAGCATGACTATTAACTAGGACAAAGGTATATTGCTTATCACAGGCCACTGGAGATGAAGTGAAAAAGACACCTACAGTTCCACCCAAGCTGCCAGTGTCCCCAAAATGAAAAATAATTGAAATTCAGAAGTAGAAACAAAAGGAGAAATGTGACATCACACCACACATTTACTAGACACAACAGTAATTAAAAGATTTAGAAAAGAATTTAAAGATCTTCAGATCTTTAAAACACCTCTTTCTCACAGAATACTGAGCTTTACAGCATGGACTACTCACAAGGCACAATTTATCTTTAAGACCCAGCCTACTATCCCATCGCATGGGTTGGGACAGCCAGCAGCATCTCAGTGATCCCATCTCCACCCAAGATAACAGACAAGCAATGGTCCCTCATTCCCACTGATCACCTTCTTGCAATGGTTTACTCTGAGTCACACCACCGATAGCCAGTTACACTGCAGAGTGGGTAGGTGGGTGTGGGAAAATCTCAGTTTTATTGCTGAATTTCACTTCTAAGTATCTATTTAAGTCACCTAAATTGAAGCTACTCGTTGATCAGAATTAAGATACTTCTGACTATATAATAAAAATGCTTCTAAGTTATCTTCTGGTAAAGAAAAGCAAATATTTCACTAGCAAGTGCTGATGATCCTTCTTACCTTGCATTTTCTTTTGGTGTGAGTGTAACTTCCCCACCTAAAGCAATATCAATCTCACAGTGTTCTGGTTGGATTCCTATACCAAAGAGCTGTATATCCTGAGAGGTATCTGCACCAACTCTTGTGTGATCCTAGAAAATAATCTGTTACTAAGAGACAAGCAAACTATCACTGTTTATGTAACTAAGAACATATTAGCTAAAGCGCTGAGACTGCACAATGCATGTGCTCTCCTTTGCTAAGTGCTTCTGTAGGGCGGAAATGGTGCTGCAGCAGATGTGAAGACCATAAAAATCACACACAAACTGTTCATCTGCTCTGCACTTTATCTTCATGCGGTTTTACATAAAGCAAAACAAAGCAGTTGACACACAAATTCTGATTTAAAAAATATTCTCAGCCTATGCTTGCATACAAGCAATAAATGCAAATAATGACGAAAACCAGCCATGTCACACAGGCATATATAACTGAGGACAACATCGATAGTAAAACAGGTGCACGGAGTTGGCTGCTTTTCAGGAAACAGCTATATAGCAACTCAACTAAACATACTAACCTCTACATAATTTCAAGTCATATTGTAACTTCTGCTGAAATACTTTGCTGTTGTTAGAGAAGTGCTTTATTTGCTACTGTTCAAATACGGAAGCCCTATCTCAGCCACTTAAGCAGAGAAGTATAAAAATAGACAGGACAGTCTTTCATATCTTATTGACAAGGTGCTCACGTCTCCTTACAAATTTATTTGGTTTGTATTTGACACTATTTCACTCTAACACAAAACTATGCTAAACAGAATGGTACGAAAGCCAGTGGTACTAGGAAAATACATTTCGCTAAGGTTTTAACAGCATCCTTTTTTCCTTTTCTCTTAAGCTTTTCTGTCATCAAAGACTCTGTTTACCCTTACCAATTACTACTAAACATCACCTGTTTATGATTAGCTCATTGACTATTTAAAGCAATCCTCAGTTCATGAGCAAAAACAATTATTTAACACAAGGCTCTCACTTCAAGTTCAGTCCAAAAGGCAATTCTGTTCATATCCTGTCTAGAAAAGCTACAATTTGTCTCAACTGAGAGCACACACTGAGCTCTTCTCCCACTGTTGGCAATCGGGGGATCAATCAGGAAAACAATGAAACTGAACTGCAAAGATAGAACAAAAGCCTAAACAGTAGGAGGAGGCCTATCCGATTTTGCTGCAACTAGTCTTAAAAACCTAAATACCCTCTGAATAACAAATTGAGCCAGAAATTCAAAACAATAAACAAGTGTCCTTTCACTCTGTGCAAACACCCTGTTCACATTCTTACCTTCAAATAGTAAACCAAAAGCTCGTTGAGCGCAGGGTCCGCATTCAGGTTCACCAGGTAACACTTGTCATCGCCAACCTTGATACCTGAAGACTCAAGGGAAATTCCCATGCTCTCTAGCTGTCTTTGCCTCTCCTGCAAGCACAAAAATAGGTTAATCCTGCCTGCTGCAATATATAGAGACAAGTAGAGCAAGTAAATGAAAGCTGAGCAACTAAAGCTGTAAAATGCACATGCTGAGCGTGTATTTTTATATTGCTACCAGAAACAGAACTTATGACATTGGTCACGTGCCATACGTTTAATGGAATTTATTTTTTCACACCAACAATAAAAAGTTAGATCTAATCCTCAAACATCCCCAAAGTGGAACCTACTTACTTAAGCAGCCCTATTGATTTTATTAGAGCCACTCATAAGTAACACAACGTGGCTTTGACCCTGTTAGTTAGAAAATAGCCTCACTTGCAATTACTTCAAAGATAATCATAGTCATAGATAATTTAGAAAATAGCATGCCACAGTTCAGGTTTATTCTTTTGCAGTATTATTATTATTTTTACTACTACTACTACTACTAATTCAGCTAAAGCATATACTCAATCACACATGTCTTCTGCTTTGCTACAGTTTGGGAGCTGGGGTTTTAGTGTGGCTGGTTAGGTTTTTCTCCCTGCCTTTCCCCCCTCCTCCCCCCTAAATTTAAACAGTAGTTGTACCAAAGCATGCTTCTGGAATATTAGGACTAGAATGTGGAAATAATAAAAAAAGTACACTGGAAGGCAGAAGTCGTATTTTAAAGACAACAATAATGAACAAAAATTAGTGAATACATGTGCACCTTTTCCTTCTTTGGTTTAGAAGTCACTAAAAGCAAAAGCAACAAATACCACCCAAAATTCTGATCCTTTTTGTAATTCTTCATTTTCTTAGTCACTTCAAGGGAAACACATCCAAGATCCCACTGTAGTTTTAGAAATAAATGAGCTGCCCAAACATATTTAGATGTTTTATTTTAAAAGCAAATACTAGCTTTGATCAATGGTATCATGATACAGTTACATTTATTCTAACAACATTTAGACTTCCACAAAAAAAAAATCAAAAAAAAAAAAAATCACCAAAACAACAGAAGCCAGGGGAAAAGACAAAAATCCAGAGGAAATCTAAATAGCTGGTGGGGAAGACAGCACAGTCCACTAAAGTACATGAAATTCAGCTGACTTGCACTAGCTGAGTATCTGGTCTTTCCTCCAACAAATTTCTGCAATACCTGTGCAATTTCTTCTGTTTTCCTTAGCTTCTCTTCCCAGGTAACCGTTAGCTCTTTTATTAGTTTTTCAGATTCCTCCAATTTTTCCTTCAGTTCTGGTGCCTTCATGGCCTAAAAGACAGAAATAGCAAAACCCTTCAGCTACTCTTCCCACTGCAACATCTGCTTGCACAAGAAAACTCAACACAGCAACGTCATACGAAACGCAACAAGTAGAGATTTGAACTATATCCCCAGGGTTTTCATGGCAGAAGATGAAGAAACAGGTCATGGGTAAAGGAAGAGGACAGAACCTCTTCAGCTGAAATAGCTGAAGTTCGACACAGCTCCAGAGGTTAATGCAATCAACAAAATCTCTGGGCCTGGTTTCTCAAGCTTCAGTGTCTGTATAAAAATACCCAAATATTTAAAAACTCTAAGACTTAGCTGTCTGAAGTTCAACTGCCAAGTCTTTCTTCCAACAATAGTTTCAAATACAAATTCTTCTTGATATTTAGCCATCCATTCTATCTTGGTTTCTTAAGTGTTCCTAGAGTTGCATTAAAGCTCTCAGACTGACCCTGTTGATTACCTTTGAAGGCAGGCATGCTCTGGAGCCAACATAGGCTTCTCACTTCACAGTAGGAAGCAAAAGCAAAGGGCTCAAATAAATCCAGTGCCAAGTAAGAATTCAAGAAGCTGACCTATTACTCTATAGAACTGTTTTTAACAGAAGGCATAAGAGAAAAAAAAAACTTTTTAAAAAAATTAGTAAGACTTCGGACACTTCCCTACTGCTTGTGTTCAACCACAGTCCGCCAACATAATTAAGAATGTGCTACAATAATATTTTCTGATTTAAAATAGGAGATTAGAACAGATATTTATTTATGAAAAAAGTGAATGGCTTCTTTTTCTTAAAAGCAGATTTTCCCATTTCAGCCTGTAAGGAACTGTTCACATTACGCTGTTCCTTAAGTGAATGTGAAGTTTGAACACCACACAAATTTACCCTCAGGCACACTTCTTTTTCCATCAGTTATTTTGTGTTCTGCTTGAAAAGATAGAAAATATTTTCCTACAGTGTAGTACCTAATTTCTCCAGATGTCACCAAGTAAAGTATCCTACCCTGATACTTTACTCTCCAACTGGAAGTATAAATCTAAAATAAGCAGCAGTTCCACAGTGTTAAGTCAGTAAAGCAAATTGCTGATGGTTTCAGTGTTACAGTTTTGAAAATTTTTTTATAGATTTTCACAAATGTCAAGGAGAGCAACATCCCATGTATTTTGTGGTCCAATACCAGATCTACCGCTTTTCACACTTTTCCATTTGACATCATAAAATCATCCAGTCCACCAAAGCAAAAACGATTTCTGCTAGTAAGCCTACAGAATGAAGCTCAATCTGTGCTGCATCAATTACTGCTTAACATGAAGTTCTTCAATAACAGCCTACTCTGACAAGGGTCACCATTGGAACAATGTTGTCATTAAATAGTTACTAAAAAATAAGCAAACATTGTGTTTGATTTATTTCAGGAAATCAGGTTTATTATTTTAAAAAAGTGCAAGACACTTCCTTTCCTCATTTTATAAGGCTTAAAAAGAAAGCTAGTCTTCCAGCCAGCGCTGAACATTCCCTTGGGAAACTGTTCACACTTCACTGTGAATACTGTTACCTCAGCCTGCGAGAGCTGTTCTTTCAGTTTTTCAACTTCTTCACGTAGTTCTCTGATGACCCTAGCATTCGGATCTTCATTCACCACAGCATGATTAACTATCCTTTTGGCTCTGTCCGCGTATCTCAAAGTAGAGAGTGTTTCTTCATAGTTGTCTGCTGCTGGGCTAATTGTGGCTATCATGGCAGTTTGGCTGTTTCCTCCCAAATTGTCCTGTAGAGTGCATCCACAGAAAGTTTGAGGGTTAAAGATTGTTCTGAGACTATACAATGTCTTTACAAAGATACTTAAAACACAAAGCTTACTATTTAGACACCGAAAGGTGCTCTGGATGTAAACTAACCCCTTTGATCCATAAACATTTCCAGCCACGTCCATCAGCTTTGAGTCCACTATAACTGAAAATAGCCAAACAGGACTTTACATAGGTTTAACACAAGATACACTTAGCTATCCATGTTATTTGGAACAATTTATAGCCATGAGAGCTCCTTAGCTCATTTCTTTAAAAAAATAGATGAGAAGGTCCATGTACACAAAGGTATGCTGCACTGATCCATCAGATTTTTAAGCTGACATCTTGTGAACAGGGTGAATGGAAAATATTAATTACCTTGAGAAGCCAAGTGAGTACAGAGTCTCTGTAAGGCACAAACTTGTTTCTCCCCTTCCCTGCTGCTTGGTCAGCGAGTGATGATATAACCAAGCCCAGCGTTGAAAGTGATCTATAAATGCAACACAGAACAGCTTTAATACGTATTCCAAATGTAGATTTAACAGCACACAGAAAAAGGGACTTGCTAAAGATTTTAATTTGTACTCTGCAGAATTTCACATCCAATTTTTAAAATATCACAGAATAATTCAATTTAAAAATGGCCACAGGACATCAGCTAGCCCATTGCCCTGTTCCAAACAGGGCAACATATTTATTAAAGTTACATATGTGGAAGAAAAAAAAAATTGCTATCTATAGTGTTTCATCTCATCTGGTACAAAGACCAAGTTACAGAAAGACTAAGCTGAAATATTTGAGTATTAAAAATAGTTTGAAAAGTGTGAAGCAGAATGCTTCAGTACACGGAGAATCACTGCCTTTGCTCAGATATCTACCTTTCCTCAGAGACTAAAACTCTATCTCGGATGTTACCTCACAACAGTGTTAAGAGTCAGCATCAGCAGCACAGCAAGAATCCCCTGTCCGCAGGAACACTTGCTTTGAAGTGCACTGGCTCAATAACAGACTAAAACTGAACAATTTGAAGCCATAAGGAGGCATCCTCAAGACAAAGCCAGCTATGGCCCAGGAGAACTAGTCTGCCCGGTGAACCAGTGAATCAGCCATCACACAACAATGGAAGACTGCTCATCAGGAAAAAAAAAAACTGATTAAGAGGTTCCTTGTCACATGGGTTGACTTATAATTGATGTAAGGCCTCAATAGCTTCTTCTGGGGGGAACAGACCAAACAATCTCTCAGTTACAAAAATGTTGCACAAGCATGAAAGAGAAAAGCCCCTGAATTGCTTAGCAGACAGCCACATCCCAAACATCACTTGAATTGTGATGAAAATACAGTTAACTCATTCATTTTGGTACATGTACCGCTCCTACTAACAGAGGTAACTGTATTAGCAATCTGTGCATTATGTAATCCAATTGTTATACAACCCTGTGTAAATTTTAAGTGACATCAGGGCTCCTGGGGTGAGTATGTTTAAGATAATGAGCTGGTTCAGGAGCCTGAGAACATTAAACAGACGCCTAAAGGGTTTTAAAACAGACAGCGCTGAAGCCTAGGAGCATACTGGTCTGTCATACTCATGCCCAATTATCTAGCTACTCTTTATAAGCAGCAAGGAAAATTTCAGCAGTATCACAATTAGATAGTCAAATAAATCTTTAATTGTACTGTTCCACTCCATGCTTTTGAGTGCTTGTCCTTTCAAAGAAGTTAGTAGTATTTCAGTTGATAGGCAGTGTTTGCGCAGTACTGGTAACAAGGCCTTAATGCTGCTCGAAAACTGCCAGTGGTTCAGCAATAACATTTATAAAGTGACAAAACTATTGCAGAGGACTATTTCAAGGAAGACATCTGAGGGTAAGGTAACAAGAACCATTCCAAGTGTCACAAAAGATGTCCCATGCTCTCTATAGCACACAGTGGTATGAAGATATAGCATACACCTGAAAGCAAAACTGGAAGGAAAAGAAATTTAAGGAGAGACTAGGCATTCTCATCTCCCAAGAGAGCACCCTATTTTGTAAATTTTCTAAAACTAACTTTCCAACTCACCTCTGAAAACTTCACAGCAAAAGGACAGTTAGTTTTAGGTTTTGACCTAAACAAAAGCTTAACAATCTCTGAAAGCTTGTGGGGGGAAGACAGGGGAGGGACAATGAGTTCTTGCCTCCAGTCTCTGGTCTGCCCAGAGGGAGATGACAGCGTGCTAAACATGCGAGAACAAACAGTAGGATGCTGTATGGTGCTCCATAGCAACCTCCTACAGCACAACTGAAAAGCACCACCAGCATAATCCTGACGGAGTCCACCTTGAAGGAGCACATAAGTTTAAAAAAATCACCCTGGCCTATTTCCTCTGATTTCTCTCCCTCTTTAAATGAGGGGACATGTGAAACCCAAAGCCGAAAACTGAGAAGGGAGGAAAGAAAAGGACACTCAGAAGCGGGATGGGAAGAACTTGGATTCAAAAAGGTCTATCATTGAAAACTATTTCACAACAGGGCTGCAACACCAATTTGAGTTATGGGCACCGTTTTAGTGAACAGGAAATTATAAGCTACAGTTTATTAACACAGGATTAAAAGATGTGATAATATTTCTGCTCCGTACAAATACTGATTTTATTTTAAGACTGTTAACATCTGCAATAAAAGCCAAACTGGAGTCATTTATGTATTCTGCTTGAGATTTCACAATACAAAGCTGTTTAAAGACTAAGGAAAGCAGTAAAAGAAATGGCTGCCCAACAAAATAATTACAGGACTCGTCAGCTGCTTTCCTTCATGCTAAATGATTCAGAGATCCCTCATTACTTTGATCCTATCTCACACTGCTAATATAATGAATCAACCTAAGCCCGTAGCGCACAGCAGTCTGAGGCAGTTCAGAAGCAGCAGAATGAACTTACGTGGTGCAAGAGGATGTGCCATTTCTGCACACTTTCAGTTCTCCTTGTCCCTGTTCCTCAGGCACCAGGAGGAACCAGACTGTTCTTCCCAGAGGGTGGTGGGGAAGCTAAGCGGTGTTTGAAGGGAAGTGATGCTTCCTCACCGCAGGGAACACCTCTGTCCCTAAATGATACCTGTTCTAGCTACTTCTGTACAATTTACAACCAAATTCTTCAATGAGCAGAAACCACCTTTCTATTAGTTAACTCTGAATAAAAAAAAAAAACATCCCTAAAATCAGCTTGGAGCCAGACCTGTCCCAGTCCGTTCCTTCCCCCGCCTACATTTTAAGGGTTTCTTTTTGCATTCTCAAGTTAAAATGACAACAGCTATGATTTTACTAATCAGAGTTAAAATTGCAGACTGCTCACAGAAAATATTTTTCTTAGCCACTAACTGACAGCCTGTTTATTCTGCTTCCTCCCACTATCGTATTCTAGAAATTCTTTGACTACACCACAGAGTTATTAAGCACCTGCGTTTCTACGTTGGGTATGGGAACTAGCACATCCTGGGGAGGAACAAGCTTTCCTGTGAGGTATGGCAAGTCCCCCAAAAACCTGGATAATAAAGAGCAGACACCTAGCACCTTCACTTTCTCAGAGCTCTGCATCAGCTCTGAAAAAAACAGAAGTAATCTTTATTAGAACCTTATGAAGATGTTAACAAAATGACACCGCTCTCTGCTGTTTCAGTAAGTGGGAGAGCAATCCATTGCCTCCCCTCTGCAACGTGCTGACCCACAATAGGAAAGAGCGTTTACAACAGGACGAGTTGTGGGATGGAAGCAGCAGCTACCACAGCCCTACCCAGGTTTCATGCAGAAAACAAAGAGCGGAGAAACCTGCAGAGACTGAATGTCACACTACGTAGTTCTGGTACGCACAGATGAGTGTACATTTTCCCTGTCTTGTAAATACAGAACAGGTATGCTATTTCCATGTTGTTCTTCCAGGCAATGAAACATAGTGCAAGCAGTAAATTTATTCATTAGGTAATTTCAGCAGCTCCATTTTTGATCCCTTTAAACATAGCGCACACTACCAACCCAATTTACTGCTTTTTTGTAAAAGAATAAAAAAAATAAAGAAGGAGCTGACATAGTAAGGTACATTGTTTAAGTATACTGTATCACTCCAGAAAAGATTATTGCTTTTACCTTTTAAGTAAGGTGCATCACACCCAAATGAAGATGACACACAATACTCTCTGAAGAACTAGACTGATAAAACAAGTATAACCTTTTTGAGGCTTCCAGTAAGAGTCAGAATCCATTAAAGCTCCAAGTAACAGCAAAAATCTAACAGAAGACACCAAGCACAGCACTAAGAATTCTCCTTTGCCTATCAGTTCTAAAAGAGATTTCAAACAGAGAACGCTTAATAAATGAACAAAGTAATACAGATTTATACCATATGAGAATTTAATTAATGGGAAAATGTAGAGCTGTCCCCTTTTAAAATACCTTTTACAGAAAAGTTTGGTGATTGTGTCTGAAGTCCTGTACTGTCAAGAGGTTCAGCATGGGCAAGATAACCTTCCCCTACTGCATCGATACTGTAGAAGTCTAACACTGAGTGTAAGCATCCTAATAGAAAAAATACGAAGTCTTTCTGTATCTACAGCTACACTTGCAATTTGTTAATAGCTGGTGGGAGAGTTGGCATTTGAATTCTTCCCTAAGAATTAGAAACAAACATGTAATTTCACCTTTGTTTATGCAAAATACAAATACGCAGTTTCTAGTAAAACCAATCTGAATTTAACTAGCAACTTTACCCTGTGGGGTAAGGGAATAGTATCTGCCATTAGGCAAACAGACTCACATCATTTTGTTTCACAGGGACTATGCCAGCGTGGCTACTGATACGATGCGTTAAAAACAAAGCAGATTAGAAATTAAGCCAGAAAGAGCAAACATGTTCAAACCCTAAAGAGAGGTAATTTAAAATCATTTTAAGTAAGAATGCCATTCAAACACACTTCGTGCTGTCATTGTTAAGTTAAAATATCATGACGCTTTGTAGCATTTTAAAATTAGACTGAAAAAGCAGTGGCTTTTAATGTAATAGTTAAACTCTTATTTTCCCAGGAAAATTCGTATATTTAAGGCAGCGGTAATAGTGCGCTAAATTCTTGCTTTTGGGCAATAACACAGTAATTACAGTAAAAAAGTGCCTCGAAACTTGTCACTGCTTGAGTACAAGTGCCAAAGGCAATGCTGAATTAACACAGATACATTCTGATCTGGTTTTCTTAAACTGTGAATTATACTCTTACATATTTTAATACATGTTGGAACAAAGCCATTCAACTCTGCAACTTTGCATTCTTCCTTGAGCAGATGATGAGACAAACACATGAGCCTGAGGAGAGGGTGCATAAATGAATCACAAAAGGTATATGCTTAATTAAAGAGCGGTGCTGTCACTTTTTCCATATAGCCCTCATCTGAGTCAAGTATGAATCAGGGTCCCTATGCCACCTTAAGGAAAGACATGGTGTTTAGCACAGACCTGCTGAAAAAGCCGTATCAAATTGTTTCTGACGAGGTCTATCGTTCCAACTGGCTTGTGACAAGCACAGTAAGAGAGGAGGCCAAAGAAACAACAGCGATTCTTAAAAGATTAAGCTTCGCAATCTGTGTATACCAATGTCTTACTTGTTTATGTTGCTGCCTTCCTTCAGACGTTCTCCTGCCGCTCCCGTTTTGGACACTCTCTCACTCCCAGCCAAATCCACCAGGCTGACCTTGCTGACCTTCTCTCCAGAATTCTGTGCAGATGGGACATGGGAGAACAACAGCTAAGAAACACCAGTGCAAACTGCTAACAGGTCTGACGCTGGTACCATGAAACACTGCTCTTCATAATAACGTGGGTTAAAGCACCAAATTCAAGATACCAGAGAAGGAAGAATCGTCAGAGTTTTTATAGCTCTAAGAGTCACTCCTTTATTTTATAAGGAAGGGCTGAAGCACTAGTGAACCAGAATCAGCTGTATGGTAACAACAAACTTACTGGCAGAGGCCATTGAAACATATCAATTTCAGCAACAGTTAAGACCTAAGACAGGTTTCATGGTAGCAATATAATCTTAAAAAGTGATCCAACTGTTTGCTTTATCTGGTGTGCTTCCTCACTCTTCCAGGGTTCTCTCCATTCTATGGTGTTGCCAATATTACTTTACTGGACCCCATGGCATTAAAGGTAGAAATACAGCTAAACAGATAACGTACGTGGAAAAGGAGGGAAGAAGAAGAAATCACCACAACTTCATAAACTAAATCAAGAGAAATACATACACCAGAATGCAGGTCATAAAGCGTCTGAGTCACTATAATATTGAATACGGCATGAGAGCGGCTGCTTTCTTCATTCATGTTGGTTGCAGCAACTGTTCGTGATTTGTTTCCCTCCGACATCAGTGACTCAATATCCTAGAGCAAAAAGAGTAAAAAATGATGCTGGGATAAAAGCTAGCATTGTGCTTGCTGAACAAAATGCCCATCTAGATGGAAGGGTGTGTACGTGTGGGAGAGAGGAAGAAGGGAAGGTAGAAGTAATGAGAAAATTCTTTGCACGTTCTGAGATGTATTGTACAGAAGGTATGTAATTCCACAGAACGATGTTGAATCACATCTGTCTTAAGTGCTGCGCTTAAAAACGCAGCAACTACTTTCAATGCACCTCCTCCTTATCTGCTGCTGAAATATTTTGGCAACATCCAAATTAGAAATCATACTGTTTAATGCCAGTAATCAGGCCAACACAGATATACAAGTGAACACAATGTGCCTCTTTACTGAACTGCACTAATACTATCTTCACTTAATTGGCTCAAAGGGTTACCTCACTCGGAGCCTGTACCTTCCCACATATGTAAAACAAAGATGACTATGCCAAGTCTGATACTTGTGTTTGCTGAGTCTTCCAAGACAGTTTCATAAAAGTCATCAGCCAAAAACTAGGTATGAACAAAATTTCCCAGAATTTGAGTGAAGAAGGTGTGCTTTCAAAGTACACCATAAAAGCGGCAAAAGCAGTTTTGTAACTCTAATATGCACAGATGTTTCAGGAAAATAAAAATCCCCATAAAAAAGCAAAATGGTTCCCACACAAAACTACAAAGAATGAATATATTTTAAAACACAACATTTTCAAATCAGCTTCCTCATAAAAAGAAATGCCCACGCAATTCATAGAACTGCACCGCTTTAATTATTTCCATTGTAGCTACAGTAGCTCATTGGCTTCTACAATACTCATTTATTTGAATGTGTTTTGGCAACTCAAGTGGGCTCGGATGCTGCCATGATTTAAATTATGAATTATATAAGCCTTGGTGCAGCTCCTCATGCAATATACCTGTATAAAGTAAAAGGTCATATTCAACAACAAAAACTGAAAGGAACTCATGCTGGAAGACTAATATTCTTTTTTTTGGAAGCCTCTTATTTCCTGTTTCAAGGAAACATTGTGTTCTTGGTGTATACTATATGCATTGAAAACTCTAAAAGTAAAGAGATACCACTATGATATTTTTGACCAACATAAAGGCAAATCCAATGTTTTTACATGAAATAAATACTCCTGAAGCATTAGAGATCTCTGTGATTGCCAGAGACCATAAACATTCAAGAACCAAAATGTTTGGCTAGACACTCCCCTCTTTCTTACAAGACTCCTACTGCTTATGAACATAGATGTTATTTATAAACTTGTAATCGGTTTAGGTTTACCTCAAAGTTTGTAACAGCCAGCTGAGACAGACCATCTACATATGGTCCCAACACTTTGTGCTCTCGAACCTTAAGGGACTGTCGACTCCTGTGGAATAAAGTAGATTTTACGCACAATCCACTAGCGCGAAATTTACTGAACGACGAAAATTATAGTACAAAACTAAGAATCTTCTACATAGTGGAAGTCAATTTATGTCTTCTAAATGTAACCGGAGGGAAAAAAGTTTTCCAGAATTCTTTTTAACTCAAATTAACAATAAAACTCAAATTAATCTAAGAGTTTCTATTCTATATACATAATTATTTTTAATGCATCTTCCCACCCCAGGATTTGTGGCTGGAACAAAACTCAGAAGGCCTTATTTGGCAGGAAGAATGCTGACAAAAAAGGAATTAAAAAAAATCCTTTCCCCACCCCCAGCAATTTGCTAAAGCTTCAATTTTTCTTGCATTTTCTTCAGTTTATTGACATAACCAAGTAAGTCTCAAATCTACCTTTTTAACTAACTTGCATACTTCTTCATCTGGTGCAATTATATTCAAGAATCAAAATATATACCACATATATCACTGCTCAGCTGAAAAAAAAACACCCCACTATCAAACTACCTCTTGTCTAGATATCTCCAAGCCTAACCAGTATTTCTGTGTAGACAAAACGGGGAAAAAAAAAAAAGGTGCCATTAGTAAATTCTGAGATGTTACCGTTCCACATTCAAAAAGTTCAATATCTAAACCAGGAGAACCAAGTTGTAAATAAGCTTCAAATCCCCAGTTAATGAAAATTCTTACCGGAATACAGTCTGAATCTTGTGGCAAAAATACCCCAGAATTTACTTGTACACCGTTCTGCTTTCTGGTGGCAAACTACTTCATACAGTATTTGTTTGCATCATTTCTACTTTTGTAGTTACAGACAAAAATAAGGAAAGCTGTGGGGGAGAGTGAATCTACTCACCCTTTTGGGTCAAGCAGATCTCTGACTTTCTCATTGTAGATTTCCATATAGGACACTTCGACTTTAAAAGTATGAGATTCATTTTCTTCCACAGAGATTCTCTGAAATAAAGCACAACAGAGCCGTGGGATCAGACCCAGCTGCTCTGCATTGCCCATCATTGAAAAGGATTTTCCTGAACCTAAAGGAAAAAAGGAGAAGAAAATGCTTTAGACTGTAGTTTCTGAGCTATTCATGTGTTCACGCAGCACATGTTTTAATTCTCTTTTTATTCCTCCAGAAGCACGTATGAGAACAACCTGACATGCTATTCCAAACAGATAGGTTGCTCTTTGGACTACAAGGTACAGGTAAACAAAAAAAGAAATTATCTTAAAAAGTTTCTTTCAGCAGGGCCATTACTTGAGACCCCTCTGAACATACTGAAAGGCAAGCGCCTTTGGTATGGACTACTCCACTCAGGCTCTGAAAGTGGCCCCAATAGGTAGTAACTAGGAATTTACTTCCAGAGCTGCTTTAAGAACTTTGTGTTGTCACCAGCTGCGCTAAATGCTTGACATTTCACAATACGATATTTCAAAATACAATTCTTAAATATTATCTAGCTTAATATTTATGTTTTGTACTTCCCATGCGCATAAAAGGTTTTCTTCGCCTTTAGCACAGGAGACTCACCTGTCTGTCCATAGGCAAAAATACAAGCGTTATATCCCTGAAAGGCCTTTTCAAGAATTCCTTCACCAAGGCACTTGAACACCACTTCTTGACCTGGAAATAATTATTTATTTTAAATGGAATAACAGACTAAAATTTACTGAAAGAAAAAAAAAGCTTGCAAATTATTTTTTACTACCAAGTGCACTGACGAACAAGAATTATTTCATTTACAATTGAGTGACAAGTTCAAAACTGTTGCCTGAAACTAGCGTAACAGCTACAGTGCTGATTTTTGTGCTACGGCTGTAGTTCCTCAAAAGGTGTCATATAAATTGTATGCTTAGAAAGTAACACAGACATCTACATTCTGTATTATTTAAATGTAAATTTTGCAATTAATATACATTCTTTAATCACGAACTATACCCACAGGAGTTCTGAAACAGAATTGCAATGAAACCCATTAGCAAACTAGGATATTAAAGGTACAACAAACATCATGCTAGAACAGAAGCAGTTGTTCTCTTGGGAGCTGGCCTCAAGTTTCACTGTAAGCTATTATAACTCACCCCATGGCAAAGTGAGGCTGGAACCAAGATAAAAGCATTCCGATGACATTCAGGAGGGAAGCGTATATTAGGAGGTTGTGAGACTTCAACAGAGCTGTTTGAGGATACACTCTAGCAAATCCAGAGTTTGAAACTTAAGATACAGAATTTAACAGTCTGAAAACTGTCTCCCTGTGCCAGGCAGATTTTAAATATGCTTCAACCTTGTAGATGTAGAAGATGAAAACAGGCATAGTGGTTGGTTTGGGTTTTTTTTAAATAGGAAAGCCCAGAATTTGCACACCACTAAGAGCGTCAATGGGTTGTCTGCTTTGAGTTCTGATCAGAGAATTACACCAGCTGTGCGTACAGCCAAAACAAACAGAGCTCAGCTAAGGACAGTATCTATACACCTTCTGGTGACCACTTAGAATCACAGAATATCCCAAGCTGGAAGGGACCCATAAGGATCATCAAGTCCAACTCCTGGCTTCACACAGGATCAGTCCAATCAGAGCAGACGACTGAGAGCGTTGGCCAGATGCTTCTTGAACTCAGCCAAGCTCGGTGTGGTGACCACCTCCCTGGGGAGCCTGTTCCAGGGCCCGACCACCCTCTGGGTGAAGAACCTTTTCCTGATCTTCAACCTAACCCTCCCCTGTTGCAGCTTCATGCCGTTCCCTCGGGTTCTATCACTGGTCACCAGAGGGAGGAGATCAGCGCCTGCCTCTTTGTTGGGCAGAGGCCAATGGGATGAGGTTCAATGTGGCAAAGTGCCGGGTTCTCACTTCGGCCACAACAACCCCAGGCAGCGCTACAGGCTCGGGGTGGGGTGGCTGGAAAGCTGTGCAGAGGAAAAGGACCTGGGGGTGTTGGTTGACACTTGCCTGGACATGAGCTGGCAGTGTGCCCAGGTGGCCAAGAACTCCACAATGATTGTGAGCAAAGAGTAAAACCATTTGTCCGAAAAGGAAAAGAACTTTCATTACCCACTTCTGCCCAGCAATAAAACAGTAACCTCCTCCATGTTTCCCAAGCAAAAAGCAGATATTTAAGTATTATAAAACTATGGACAGTCATGATAGCCATAAGATGACCTACAGAATCTCTTACTGCTAAGTAACAGGAGAGGAACCCAGTTCCAATGTAACAGGCAAAGCTGGATTATTTTTTTTCAGAAGAGATTTAATTTTCAAACGGTCAACACTAAATCTGAAAAGTCAATCGGGCACCAATACATAATTCTAAAATGGAGGGTTTATTACAGTTTTTAAGGGCTCAGCAATGCAAACATAGACAAACGGGTCATTAAAGAGTGATCTTTGTAGTAACCAGTCAAATTATCATGGGAGAAAATAAAATTTATTTTTAAGAGCACTAACAGAAAAGAACACAGGATATGTGTGTTCAATTCAATTGAACTAAATTATGTGTATTTCACTCCTTGCTACTGCAGTGCACCATTGAGGGTAGCAGCATATCGACCACAATATTTTTATATTTTTCATTAATATAACTCACTGCTTCCCTCACAAATTTTATTAGCGGGTTTGCAAACTGATTACAAAATCTGTGTTATACAGAATTAAGTCTACATGCACCTATGGTCAAAAGAAAAAACGCAGTTCCATTGCCTACACCACTGCACTTTTGTTTTGCTAAATAAATCCATACCACCTGCAATTAATACTTTTGCTTATTTATAGGACTTTTCTTCCACAGATACCTAGTGTTTAAAGAGCTAAGTAGGGTTTTTTTAATCTATTCTAACTTAATTTACGTAAAACCAGAGAAATACAGAAAAAAAAAAGTTATTTAGTTAACAGAAAGATTTCCCCTACAGCCGTCTGCTCATCCCTTTGAGGAAAAGGGAGCAAAGTCAAGATTATCAATGTTGATGGATGCTCTCCGTAACTCTGGTTACAGCCCATGTGACAGTGTCCCTAATGCTGAAAAGTAGGAAACCCCGTTAACCCAGCATTAGAGATGCTCTGCTAATCGAAACCCGAGAAATTCTGGTGGATGCCCAATCGGTTCTGAAGATGTACTGGAAAGCAACGTCAAGACAATAAGGAAACCTTTTCCACTTTCACCAGACAGCTGTGACTATCTTCATAGCTTCAAGGCACAATCTGTGCGTTTTGACAAGCACAACTGCAAGGTTGGTACCAACAGTGTGCATGGAGGGGAAATAATCCAAGAAAGATCACATTAGTAACTCTCAGTATCTCAGGAGGCCACTTCCAGCAGGAGCCTGACCCAAGAATCTTCCCACCAGCTCTTAGGACAGAATATTTTCACATGTTCAGCACTCTGACACGCTCAGACATTCTTCCATAAAGACATAAACAGAGATAACAAACATACAATTTTGAATGCTGAAATCTTCAATATCTTTACAGCTAAAAAAAAGAAGTATCTGTGACTTATCTGAAAGCTAAAGGAAATCCATCCTCCTCTCAGATTTACATTTTAACCTACATAAATTCCTGAAACTTTCAAATGCTTGTGCCACTACCATGCATCAAGGGCATTTAGTATGGCTCTTTGAAGCTAAAAACTTTTTTCGCATGTTCTCTACCTACTGAAATGGCTGAGTATTTCAACAGCAAAACTATAAAACAAAAGTAAAGTTAGCAAATTATGGAATTGCACATGTTAATACTGGCTCTTAAATTACAAATAATTCTAACATAAAACTTTCACATCATCTACACAAAGACCTGAAATCTTAGTTGGAATCTCTGAGCCAGCATGAATTATTAGAATATTTAAAATCAGAAGATATGTAAGACAATTAAAAGCCCCTGAAAACACAAAGATAACCATGACATGCAAGAATATTACACGTCATTTTCAGAATGAGATATTTAAGCATTCTCTCTTTTGTATCTCTATGCAATTTCTCCTTCTCTTCCTCTGAATCATTCCCTTAGTTTCTGAAGCCCCAAAAGGGAGAGCCACTTTGACAGCGGTTCTAGGGAAAACTATGCATTGCAGAGGAACCCTAGGACCTCTTCTCACAATCTGCAAAACGAAGCCAGTTACACTTACAAAGACAGTTTATAGGTTTTAAGTCCAATAGACTGGTATCAGACAGCGAACAGAAGAAAAGAGAGGGGAGGAAAAAGGGCTACACCCTTCCCAAAACTCCCTTTTAAAAAAGGCAGCTAACAGTTACAGCCTTTCCTAAGACCTGCGCATTTAGGGACAAACACATTCAAGATGGACTGTAACAAAAACTAGTTTCAGTGTCTGGTTTACAGATGTCTAGCATTTCTAGTTGACAACAACATGTCGATCTGAAATAGGGATAACTGTCTCCTGTTAGCACAGATTAATTCAGCCAGGTCATGACTGCAATGTAATGACCACCATTGGTGCCATTCCTGAACCCCCTCCTTTCCATGGCAAAAAGAGCTAGAACCAAACAACAACTTGGTATGTGCTGCACTGAAAACTCAAGTCTGTTTATGGCTTAATCTCTAACTCTGAACATTTTAATAAGCAACACATTTTAATAAGCAAATCTTGACAACAATAAGTTGTAGTTGGTTCCATGATCTAATAGTTAAAATAAAACTATCTGTGGAGGACATAGAATCGCAGAATGGTTTGGGTTGGAAGGGACCTCAAAGACCATCTAGTTCCAACCCCCCTGACATGGGCAGGGACACCCTACACTGGACCAGGTTGCCCAAAGCCCCATCCAACCTGGCCTTGAACACTGCCAGGGATGGGGCATCCACAGCTTCTCTGGGCAACCTGTTCCAGTGCCCCACCACCCTCACAGGGAAGAATTTCTTCCTAATATCTCATCTAAATCTACCCTCCTTCAGTTTAAAGCCATTACCCCTTGGTAATGGCTTTAACAAGGCTACAAGCCTTTGTAAGAACTTCTTCTCAGCTTTCCTGTAGGCTCCCTTTAGGTACTAGAAGGCTGCTCTAAGGTTTCCCTGGAGCCTTCTCTTCTCCAGGCTGAACAAGCCCAACTCCCTCACCCTGTCTTCACAGGAGAGGTGCTCCATCCCTCTGATCAGCTTTGTGGCCCTCCTCTGGACTTGCTCCAGCAGCTCCATGTCTTTCCTGTACTGAGGACTCCAGAGCTGGACGCAGTACAGCAGGTGGGGTCTCACAAGAGCGGAGTAGAGGGGGAGAATCACCTCCTCCGATCTGCTGGTCACACTATTTTTGATGCAGCCCAGGACACGGT
>VWZZ01001468.1:391176-435638 GCA_013399095.1 Psophia crepitans | reverse complement strand
GCCAGCCAATTACTCACCCATCGTATTATGTTTTTGCCTAACTGCATGTTGGCCATTTTGTCCAGAAGGATACTGTGAGAGACAGTATCGAAAGCTTTACTGAAGTCCAAAATGACAACATCGACTGGCTTCCCTTGGTCAACCGAATGAGTGACCTTCTCATAAAGAGAAATTAAGCTGGTTAAGCAGGACCTTCCCCTCCTGAATCCGTGTTGGCTGTGACCAATGACTGCGTTGTCCTTAAGGTGTTTATCAGTAACTCGCAGCATAATTTTCTCCATAATTTTTCCAGGCACTGAAGTGAAACTGACAGGCCTGTAATTACCAGGGTCGTCTTTCTTGCTCTTCTTGAAAATTGGAACCACATTTGCCAGCTTCCAGTGAACTGGGACCTCTCCAGATTCCCAAGATCGTTAAAAAATAATTGAGAGAGGTCTCATAACGACATCAGCCAGCTCTCTGAGCACCCTGGGATGAATCCCATTGGGTCCCATGGACTTATACGCATCCAGATGGAGTGGCAAATCCCGCACAAGTTCGGGGTCAGCTGGGAGTTTGTTATCGCAGTCAAGGTCATCCAACTCAGGGCTTGTGTGGTTCCAGATCCCATCACCAACATTGAAGACAGAGGCAAAGAAGGCATTAAACACCTCTGGATATTTTAAATAGCCAAAACAGTATTCTGCAGAACTCATTTTTATTAAAGCCCCTAATCAGTGGCTTGAAGAGTTAATAATTTTAAGGGTTTTATGCGTGCAAGTACACTTCTGTGAACTACTTGCAGGTAATGAGTACCATATCCAATATTAACTGCTTGCCAGATTAAGCCAAATGACATAATTAGTTTAGAAAAGAGTCTAATTTCACATTCATTATCTGTTGTTTTGAAGCCTAATCCTCAGTATGGACCAGACCCTAGTCTGGCACTTCCAGCATTTAACAGTGCGCTACCCAGATCGATCATAACCCCTGACACATACTGTCTGTGCATCTATACAATATTGTAAATGTACAGCTAACATGTTTAACAGCCATTCCTATCTGACTGATAAATGGCCGATTAATCATGTTTTGGTTTTAGGGACAAAAGGTACGCTGGACAGGTGCAGCGTAGGGTGACTTACAGCCCTACCCAGTCGCTAAACAGAAAAGCAAGGGAGAACCAAGGTAGGGAAATTTTCATTCACCTGTTTCAGGTAGCTGTTCCTCCATCCCTATTACACTCACTGATGGAGGTAAGTGGGAAAGGACATACATTAGGAAATGGCAAACAGTCTGCACCGGTAAGCTTACTGTAAATAGAAATCATTAAAGAAGTGAAAAAAAGAATTTGGTCGCTGTATGAAAAACACAAGACCTACCACAGGCCTAAAGAAGTATAAACAGAAAATCCAAAAGTGGCCTAGGGCACAGTTCACCAATCTCAGCTCAGAACAACCGTTCTACCTTTGTCACAAAATTACACCAAAAGCACAAGATTAGTAATACACTTCAGCACAATGTTTATAAAAATAGCGAAACACCCTAATATCCTTAAGTAAGTTTTCCTACCACAGCTTCTGAGCTACCAAGTTGAACTGAGATACCAATTCATCCATGGCTAAAGACAAACTAGCTCATTAAAGAAACTCCCAATATTTAGGAAATTTCATTTTTAAAAATTCCTAATTTGAAGGCGATCAACTGAAAATACCCTGAAAACTGTATAAACCAAGAAACATCCATATCTCATGCTACATCTTTACAAACTCACAAAGCCTATTTCCACTGACTATAAAAAAAGCCACCTTCTGTCTCAAACTGATAAACATTTCACACAACATCATTAAGCTTCAGCATTATAGCGTAAGGAGGTTAATGACCATCTAACTACACCTAACAGCATATATGCACAAGTGTGCAGCTGTTATGTTTTTTGTCAAAGAACTGCAAGGCTTAACTAAGTGTTGACATAATGTCAAGAATAACTTTAGCTGCCTATAATGGAACATGAATTATGTCCAACAGCAAATGAAGGCTCTTATAAAGAAGTTTTTGTGACATTACAACAGGAACTTTTAAAAAAAAACGATAACCATGAACAAACTCTTTTGTATTAGATATATTACCTGGGATTGATAGTACAACTTTATTAAATACTTTCCAAAAAATGGAGAAACATGAGGTCCATCATGAGGTCCATCATTTTGAGGAATTCAGTCATTCCAGGGGGAAATAAATAAATCAGTACAGCATATCATTTTAAAATGTAATGTCAGTGTTCCTCAGTTTCACCTCCTGTAACCTTAAGTTACATATTTTGGTTTGTTTTTCCAAATATGATTATTTCAATTTATGTTAAAATAGAGTTTGTTCTATTCTTCCCTGCCTATTGGGAGTAATACAAATCACTTACTGAGAAGCTGTTTTCTTCTGATACTTAAAAAAATTAATCAGAACAATACATATTTAAATTTTATATCTATATATGTACATGTAGATATAAAATAGATGTCTGAACCATAAAGTACATAGATATCCATAAGACAGATACATAGATCAATATCCACCCCAATTTCTACAAGCCTATAGAATGCTCTGCTACACCTGCAGTCATATCAGACTTGCATACACTGTTTCTTGAAGATCTACAGATCAGAATAACGTAAAATAAAACCTCGTTCAGAGCTAAGAACAGCTTTCTGCTGCAAAATAGACCCTCCAACAGAAGCAGAAAGGATAAAATTATCATTAAAATGCTAATGCAAAATACCAATACAGTGTTTTGCATTTGCTGACAAGACGTAGTTCACACAGTCCTACCACCTTATCGTTGCTACCAGTCCTGAACTGATACTGTATTTGTCATCCTAGTAAGGCTCCTTCTCTGCCCCAATAAGTACATAACACTGATCCTTCCTTCCTTCTTCTGCATTACAAATAGCACAGAGAAACTTTTCTAGGTGAATTCCAGTGCACTTTGGCCACTTTTACACAAATTATTAATTCCTAAATATCACAAACTACGAACAAGAACAGTTAATTTCTTACTAGATGTATTTTGTCACCTTTTAAAACCAGTATTTTTAAGAGCAATTATATGCAATGAAATGTTTTACACACAGTACTTATTTACTCTTTCAAATGTTTTTATGTATGTGTTAAAATCATGGCTTGTCTCAGTCACAGCTTTAACAAATTACATGCCTGCATGTCAGCTGGATTAAAGTGTATTCTTCTAGAATTACGATGTCTTTAACTTAAAAGTGTGAGGAATACATTTATTTTTTTTTAAAATGCATTTTCCTTTATCAAAGCTGTATTGATCACATACTACAGCAACAGGCCCAACACTTCTGCATTGCTCAACATTTTCAAGGAGGTACAAAAGCAAAAAGAGATAAAATACTTACCTTGGGTGGTTTTCTAGGTGATTGGCAAAAAAATAAAAAGCAGCAGCGATGATGAGAAGTACGAATACACCGTTCACATTAAGGGAAGGGAGCAAAGAAAAAGAAAAGAAACAAAGTCAGTGTACATCATTACCATAATCTGAACTTTTTTGTAATCCACAATGTATTTAAGACTAATCAGAAGATATTTATATGATACATCACAAATTTTTAACCAGTAGTTACCTAATTACTAAAACAGCCCCACAGTAAAACAAAATGAAAATGTCAGATTCCTTATAGGTATAAAAACCTAACAGCACTAAGTTCCAGAAGGAAGACAAGCATGTGTTTTGTCATGGAAGTCAAAACACAGCCCATCTTTCCCGGCAAACTGAGCCTGCAAACTGACAGACCCAGGTGCCAGGGTGAAGCCCCACTGATTTCAGCAGTGTTACACATGCAAGGCCAAGGTAAGAGTGAAACAAATGTTCCTTGCAGAGACTGCAGAAGTGTGAAGAAAAACAAACCTGTGTTATCCCTACCCACAGAATGCTTATGCAGAGCAGCCAACACAAAACCAGTTACCTTTCACATACAACTCCAATGAGTGCTGTCAGAAATAAAACAGAGATGACAAACTCCCAAAGACACCAGCTCAGAGTATTTCAACTTGTCTTCAAATGTTTTTCTGCTTATACTGGCAGCCATATGGCCACACAGTAAATTAAATCAGTTTGGGGTTTTTTGGTGGGATTGCTTTCAAGTGAGACTGCTGCCCCGTCTCACTGTACAGCCCCGTGCTCGCTAATGCCAATGCAAGAGATGAGGTGAAAATATGGTGCAGAATTAGACTGACTTAGGCCATTCATGAAAATTACAATCTTAAGCATACGTATAATTTTGTATTGAAATAAGCCTCAAGTAATACACAGAAAAAAATTCCACTTCCTCTTCACATCAAGAAAAAAAGCATACAAATATGGATGAAGATTAAAAAAACAACCAGAAAGCCCTACACACAAAACAGCACAAGCAGAGAGCATAGTAAGGTTTATACAATAAGGGTATGGATGGAGGGTCTCTATCTACCCAGCAACAGACACACGACACAAAATTCAAAGGTATCAAGAGGCTACAGTCTCAGTGCAGAAACACATGGGACCAATCCATGCTTTCATCCACCAGACTACAGATATGAACTACACCAAGTCAGAGCGGGAGGAAGAACCCAACACGAGCAGTTTTCTTAGCAACCCACAATGTAACAGCTCAGCAAAAAAAGCTGAAGAGACACAAATCCACAAACACATCTTATGCAATTTTTTCTGCCTACTCTCAGCTCATACCTTAGATGACATGTCTGCCTAAACCAGAAGTTACATAGCTGGTACATGGTACTGGTATAATGCAAACATACTTTGCCTCCGAGCCAAACCGCTCACTGCAGCTTTACCCTTTCATTAACGGTGGCTACACAGGCTCAGCTCACAGCTAACTCATGTCCAGGTGGCCCAGAACTTGTGCAGAACACACTAACTGGAAAACACATTTAGCTGTATCTTGAATATTTTTCACTTTAATAAATTTTCAGATGTGATCAAAGCACAATGTAATCAGCTTGTCTAGCCAGAGTCCCAGCAGCAGCAGCTCTTAACTTCCAATTCCCACTCGGGAGAGAAGTTCCTGTCAAAGCAAGTTATCCAAGGGTGGGGGTTTTTTTGACAGCTTTTAAATACATTTATATCTTTAAAATAATTCCAGAATACATCTGCTTTCCTCAGGAATTCCTGATAAGACTGTTGTACAGGTTCAGCAGAAGTCCTAAACAGTTTAATTGAACTAAAAACCAACAGAAAGTTTATCGACTGGCTTTTTCCCCCCAAGATCACTCTTACAAGCCCCAATAGGCAAAGGTACAGAACATCACTGAAGCAAGCAAATGGTTTGACACATTATTTAAGCAATGTAAGCCACTACCTTTTAGGAAGTTTCCTCTTATTTTCCCCGATGCCCATTTTAAGAAAAGCATAATAGTGACTTTTTAAACCACTGGTGGACAGCAGAGCTTCCCAGTTGGAAGCAAGATGCTCATCACTGATCTCTCAGATTTCAAAGCACAAGCTGCAGCTTCCTACCGTATGTCACACCCTACTGCTCCAAACTCTTTGGTTATTAAGACAAAACTAGCAACTCCACAAGTCACCTGCTAGCGTCACCAGCTGCAACGTGATCAAGGGACTCTGGAATAAGGTAGCTGTATTGGCTCACAGGATAGATTTTTTGGAAACTGTTTGGAAATGCCAGCTAACCAACCAACTGTAACCATTATCCTGGCACCGATTTCAGATGGAGACACTCTGAAATACCTTCTTCAATCAAAGACTCAGATAATAAAGAACTCCTTACAGTTTACCAGACATCACATCTGTAGCAGCTTAAAGATGTGCTATAAAACCTGCATTAGTCTCAATCAATTTTTCACATAGGCTTTTTGTTTTGCTTTGTTTGGTGGGGTTTTTTTAATATGTGCTGTATAGTTTCTTTCCCTTCCCAGAAACCAGCAGCTTTCAGCTTCATAAATAATTGAATTTGTCTCAGTATTACCAACACTGACCCCACAAATGTGGTGATTCAGTGTCACAGCTGGGGCTGGCGGAGGAAGGGGAGGAGAGGAACAGACAACAGATCAGAGATACAACAATAAGAATTTTTATTTCCCGGAATTTTTAATTCCCTTTCTAGTCATCCACAATGTCAGTGAAAATGTGCAAGTATACCTTTCAAATGACAACAAAATCTCCTCTAAAGTGGACAGCTAGTTCACTTCAGTAAATTATCGGAGTTACCTAACCTTGTAATGCATCTGCACAATGGCAGGCTTTGGTTGAACCTGACAAGGGACGTCTTCCATCTGCACACTCAGACGACTGACTTACCTCACATGCCTAGAACTCAAACCCAAAGTAAATACCACCAAGTGCCTGAAAAACATTCTCACAGGTCAGAGGAAAAGCATGAATTTCAATGACCACAAAGCCCACTGAACTTCTGAACTTCCTCCTGACTTTCTCCTTAAGCCATCACGACTTTAGCAAATCATTGAAGTGGTATTTTACTAACTTTACTGAGCAGTATGTCTGCTGAGGGTATCTACTTAGGCTTTATCTTTTGCAACAGTACTATGCCTCCCCTGTCCTGCCTGGCTAACACACATCAAGATCACAGAGTGCATAGCTGTGATCTAGCTACCTCTAGTTTTTAACCAGAAGGAGAAAAACAATTTCTAGAAGGCTTTTTGCTAGTGCAAACCTTTTTTTCCTGTTGTCTCTTACTAAAACTAAACTCACAATGCTTCTCACACTTGCCAAGGGATTCACAAAATGTCAGTTCTCATGTTCTATGCTAGCACACGAATGAGAAATCTTCCTGACCGCAACCACATTTTCTCTGTGCCATCTACCCACTGCTTGTGACAGTACACAATGAGAGGAGCACACTTTCCTAGTAGTTTAACAGCAGCAAAGGTTGTTTCTTTTTTTATCTACACTATTATTTCACAGGATATAAAAAGTTGATATAAGCCACCATTACATATTCTGACTAGAAAAGTAGTTCCATGTAATAGGAAGCAACAAAAGACACTCTTGCACTATGAGCATCCAGAAGTACACAATACTGTCATCTCAGAGACTTACTCTTTTCAGAGCTACACCTGCTTTTTTCTCCCTTAGCAAGTGTTGCCAGCATTCCCAACCAAATGTCACTTCTACCAAAAGGAAAAAATATTTTATACATGGAAAAACTTGAAATAACTGTTTTTTCTCCCCATTCCATATAATGGCGTTTCATCGGCCCACCCACCTCCAGTCAAGAATGTCACCTTCAGCAGGGACAAGGTATGTTTAAAAATGAGAACACGGGTATAAAACCAGGTACGCCACATTGAAGGAGACAGAGGAACACGGCATCTTTGAAAAAACACGTCTCAGATTCTTTGGAACAACGTCCACACAGCCCAATTCATCTCCAATTCGGCTATGCTAAGATGCCAAGTAGGTCACAACTGTACTATTACTATTTCACCTTTGCATAGTATTTGCTGGATTCTTTCTCACAATTAGTTAATGAAGATGAAGCAATCATAACCAGCTATGTTAAGTGACCACATATAATATCTATAGCAGATGATGAATGAACCACACACCTTTGCAGCTTGCTCTTCTAACTACACCAGAAATCATCATCTAAGACACCGAGTCCGAAACACCTTTTTGCTGTCATCAAATGGGCAACCACAGCAAATTCATGGTACTCTCTCTTTTCTCAAATACATAGTTAAGTGTTTACACCCAGTGCCTACACAGTCATTGAGGTACTCCTCAGGATTGCTGGTCAAATGCATTATTACAAACAACTACCAACATACTTGAAAAGGGAGAGAAATCTTCAGGTTCTTATATGACGAGTTGAAAAAACAGTTTACCTTCTTTCCTCTGTAAGCATAAAGATAAACAAATTGAAAATATCATCCTGATAGACAAAAATAGTAGTTTTTTACATTCCACTGCTCCAGCATCTCTGGAATCCAAAGACCAGCTGTTCAAAACAAGTATTACAGTATCTTTGAGTGTTTTTTAATTTTGTTTTGTTTTTTAGCTCAGGCTGCCTTACAACGCAGGCTGAGAATATCACTAGCAGTGTGCACTTGCCTCACTCAAACGCAGAGTGCAGGGGAACAAACCAGTGGTAGGACCATCGTAACAAGTGTGCCTTGCTTTACTGGATCCAAGTAACTGCACTGCTTGTTTATCCATGTAGGCAGGGCTTTCAGAGCAGCTGCAGCAGAGATGCCGCACTCCTAACTGCAAACAACGTAAATTATGTAGAAGTAGAGAGATGACATTTCTCTTATCTTTCACAGTAAGATCACACAGCTCTAGGACCCTTCGTTGTCTCACGGTTTATCACCGCAGGCTGTTACTTGTAGGCTCAATACTACGCATCTTAAAAAGCATGCCTATATATTATTAATGGACACGGCACTAAACAAAAGCACCCATCTAGGAAAAGATCGCAGTCTGCCACAGTAAGTTTCAGATGACCACGTACTGCAAACTACTGGCAGTACACTGTTTTCTCTACAAAGAACACAGAAAAAGGACAGGTATTTGCCCATTCCCCCTTCTATTTTCTAAATGCTAAAGAAGATCAAAGGAAATGGCAGAGGCAATGCCTTTAAAAAGAACAGCATCCCACCTTTGTGCTTGGCCGGGCACCTCCTGTAGCATTGACTAATGAAGTTGGTATCATGATTCGATACTACGATTTCAGGAAGAGTTACTTTATATACTGTATGAGCACCCATACACACAGAGGTATAGATAATTAGTTATTTTATATTCTTGCGTACGGTGGGCAGCACCATATCTGTTGAATCCTCCTATAACCAAAAGTCTGCTCTATAGACAAAATAATCCTTTGAAGAACAGCAAACATTTTAACAAGTAAAGCATTTTGAGCAAGTGCCTGCATAATAAGGTAGCAGTGATCATAATCAGTAACACCACCAGAAATGGACGCATGCTGTAAAAATAAGTTGCGCTCTCATACTTCAGGGAAACACTATACCAAGTAGTTGTACTACTCACTGCAAACCTACCACATGCGAAGAGAGAAAAGTCAGACACTGAAATCAGAATGACAAATACTGTGGTGCGAGTTAAAATAGACATTACAGTAGCAGAGTGACTTCTGTGACACAGAAGAAACCTAGAAAAGGTCTGGATATTTCACCATAACAAGGTTTCACTCCAAGAACTTAAGTTCATTCAGTACAGCAGTGACAAACGACCAAAAAACAAGGCGCTACAGGCTATGAACCCAGCACAAGCTCATTAAAATAAATGAAAGGCATTATATTCTGACATTTACAAGATGAAAAGCAGAAAGTGACAACTGCCCTGGAACACCACTAGTCCCTGCCTTACCTTCCACTCCCAAGTCCTGACTATTCTTACGGCCCAAGGCACTACAACTCCAATGCCAGGGATTTGTTGACACGAAGTTCAACTGCTTCTGATCTTTACGCAGAAGCCTTGGCATTCATGTAAAAATGACTTCTACTGACAGCCTGAAAAAGGGCTGATACCTGTGCTACAGGTAGCAGCTCACCACTTTGGAAACAGCAGTCACCACCCATAAGCAGAAAGATTAATCTACCGCTTTGCTAGAAAGTTCACCAAAAAAATTTTCCTTGTCTACCACCTCACATAAAATAAGCTGCTTTTTTTTTTTAAAGTTCCATTTCAGTTAATTTACCTAATTCAATTTACTTAACTCAAATCAAATCAACTCTACATAAATAGACAAAGTGAGTAAGGTCTCCTGAGTTGTTGCAGGACCAACACTGGGGAGACTATTCTTGATGGCACTCATACAAGTGAGATCTCTAGAGATCTCTTCCCTGATCTCTACAAAGCTTAGGCAGCAATCTACTTAGCTGTATTAATGTAACATGCCATGAAATGAACCACGGAAGTCACCCAAAAGTTAGAAAAATTCTTCAGAGTGTGTGCTCCAAGTTTATCAGTTAACAAAAAGAGAACAGCTGTCAAAGCAGCTAACAATCTTCACAAAGAGAGAGCACCGACTTATGAACTTAGCAGGGAAAGGTCATTTCCAGGGTCTGAGAACAGATAATTCCCAGCAGAAAAAGGTGGCAATTGCAACAGCACTCACAGATTTTTCCTTCTGACGGCTTCAGACAGAGGTTAGATGCCTTTCTGGTAGACACCACAGAGGTAGATGAGTTACTGGGCTGAGTATTTTTTGTCAGAGAACACATCCTATACAACAGGGGGGGTGAGACCAACAAAATTTAACAGGCTCCCCCTTCCCAGGAAGCCATGAGTTTGTGACAATTTGTAGAAATGTTACATTACTTTGAGCCACAAACATTTCCCTTTTTTTACAGCAAAGCTTGCAGGCAAGGCCTCTAGCAGGCACGATGTTACGTACGTAATAACACGCACTTGGCAGTAACAATAACCACCTCCTGACCACGTGCCATATGGTGGGACATAAACAAGAAGAGCGACAAACACTCCAGACTTCTATGCAATGACCACAACTAGCACTGTGGAAAAACAAACAAGACCTCTAAGTTTTTCTGGACTGAAAAATGAAGTACACACCAGTTACGCACAACAAAACAGGATATATTTACACATGTAGCAACAGTAAGAGTCTAGCATCTTTCCAGGGCTAAAAATTCCAAACCCACAAAAAAGCCCACCCCAAAAACAAAGAATCACCTTATGACTACAATATATGAACTTAACAGATCACAGATTAAAAGACCCAAATGATATTTGAATCAAATATTAAGCAAATTTGTTTTCTAGATATAATTGAATCCTAAATGGTTGAATTAATGTTCTTAAGGAAGTCTGGCTTTATATGCTGGACAATAAGAGAATCAGGAAAAAACTAAAACATTTTAAAAGTTAAAAATTAGGGACTGCAGCATCTTTCCTATGAGAAGAGGCTGAGAGAGCCGGTATTGTTCAGGCAGAAGAGAAGGCTCCGGGAGATCTCATCAATGTATGTAAATACCTGAAGGGAAGGTGCAAAAAAAATGGAGCCAGGCCCTTTTTGGTGGTGCCCGGTGACAAGACCAGAGGCAACAGGCACGAACTGGAACACAAGAGGTTCCCTCTGAACATCAGGAAACACTTTTACACTGTGAGGGTGACCAAGCACTGGCACAGGTTGCCAGGGAGGTGGTGAATATCTCTCCTTTGAGATATTCAAAAGCCATCTGGACATGGTTCTGGGCAACTAGCTGTAGGTGTCCCTGCCTGATCAGTGGGCTTGGACTAGGTGACCTCCAGATGTCCCTGCCAACCTCAACCATTCTGCAAAAAATGCTAAAATAGTTTTTAAGTTATTGTGGCATAGAGTAGTAGCATGAACATTAATATAAAAGATGATATGCAAGATCATCAAATTTTGTTGGTCTCAGGAATTTGTAACCATTACTATCATCACAGAGTTGTATCAGTTAAAAAAAAGTCAATAAAAAATATCTCTAAAAAAAATTTAAAAATCTTTACATGATGGGCTCCCCACACCAATCCATATGTATCACTTTCATGGAAAGAAATTTTCAACATGCAATACAAAATTTGCAGCAGCCCAGCAACCTTCAGTAGGGTTTCACACCTGGTTTTTATGCCAGGAGTTTATTCATGTCTCCAAAAAGATAGTATGCTGTGTGATATTAATTCGTTGTGCCCATTAAGTGACATTATCTCGCAAGGACTGGCATCCAAGTTTCACCTGCTGATTTTCAGTGAACAAGCTTGGACAGTACTATTTTAACATCACAGCAGCAATTTTTAGTTTGCCCTGGCAGATAAAGGGGGTTTAATTTAACCTCTATTTTCTTTAGTTCTAAGCAGGTGGTGACAGTCATTACTAAGAAAGTGACTGTTCTGTACAGCTCCAGTGCAAATGAAATGCTTAAAGACAAACTCTGAAAGAAAACTCAGTAAGAACCAGAAAGGATAAAGTACAAATCTGAATAATTCTTGGGGGGCGGGGGGTGTGGTGGTGGTGAAACTTTATGTGCAAGTCAGAAATATCATAAATGGTTAAAACAGACAAAGCTGATTTACTACTGACATTACAGAGAGCCTCTGTCTAGAAAGTTAATGGAAGACAGATACAGGTTTGAAGTGTCTCAGTGGAGAACGAGTCCACAGCTAAATGCAAGCAATTGTAGTACAGCATTCAAACTTAGAAGAGGGGCATAATTTATAATAATTTGTTTTGTTACAGTAGACTTCACGTTTACAACACAGACAAAACAGTTGGCCTCTGTCCCATAAAAATTGCAATTTGTTCGAAAACAAACAGCAATGCTACAGTGCAAGTCAAAAGTAAAATTCCAAAGTATTACAAGGAGTTCTCAATATAAAAAAGTGATTTCGAAGTTTACTCTTCTTGATTTCGAAGAGTAAACGTGGACATATGGATCAGAATCACAGCAAGAATGCTGTTTTTGTGAGCATTACAAGATAGCATAAGAGACACAGAAGTCATCTCAAACTTCATAGACACTGATAGCTTTTAAGAAAGTCTAGAAAGAGATCACAATATTATGGTGCACAAGCCATTACTGTGATGAGAGAATCACCTCAAAACTGAAATTGATTTTCAGTATTTCCTGAGGAGATAGAAACAAGGAATTACTTATGCCTACTCTTAGAGCTAAAAAGTGAGATCACATCTGCAAATATATATATTAACTTGCTGAATAAAGCAACAGAACATAGCACAACAATCTCCAGGTCATGTAGTCCACCACTGTCATAGGCAACAATGCCATAAAGTCTTTTGAGGTGGAATATGAACAATTCAAAGTCAGTTATGCTGTTCTGCCTCATGGAAAGCTATTCATCTTCCTGCTGCCCAGAAAGCTTTCCTGATTTCTGGTATCAAAGAAATTCAATATCATTTATTTGTTCTTGTACCAACATTGTCCTGTAATTTAACCCTTGAATCCAACTCTGCTTTCTACATATGCTCTCGTGCGTTATGCTTCCCTCCTAGTTCTAAATACACTTTTATGCAGGTTCTCCAGTCTTCTAACAACCTTAACTTCATGTCAGTTTGAACTCATATTTCTTAAACATGGTAAATCTCAGAAGTAATGAATATTCCGAAAGAGGTTCTATCAAATGTCTTTTAGAACGGCAGAGTTCCTATGTTGTATTCATATTGCATTGCTTATAAAGTAACATTCATATTTAAACAGTTTGGAAAATACGTACAGTCACAGAAAAATATTTTCACATAGAAAGTATAAGTCTCTGCTATATTCCTACAGTACTCTTGGAAGAACCACAGCCTTGGTCTTCTGTGGATTGCAAAGGGATGAATTATGAAAAATTTCAGTTTGCATTAGACATCAGATAGAAAGGAGGAGGCAAGAACCATAGAAATGGCTTAATTTTTGAAAGCTGAAGAACTACTTTAGCTCGGAAATTCTTTCTGAGAACATCTCAGACACAGAGAAAGCAAAACTTTGAAAGCAGAGATTGTATCTTTAATTAGGCTGCATGTGAAATAGTTTTATCTCTGCAGGAATGAGGGAGGAGGAAAAACAGGTAGGGTTACAAGCCTCTACTCTCCTTTTCAGACCTGAGGTAGAATGAATAAGCTTCAGAGTAATGGGCATTGGCAACAGCTGCCCTAAGACCTCCCTGTAACTGCTCAAGGCGCAGTCAGTTTAAGAAGTTTCTGCTCTTCTCCAGCTTCATGTTCCCAGGTCTGTGCCAGTGTCACATTCTGCTGTGACTCTGCCAGATAAACATGGGGTCAGAGGGGCTGAAGTGTCAGGGGGAAGCGTTAGCTTGCTTTGCCAATCTTTATTTTAAAAATTATCTTCACTGATTTCATTTACAGAGCCAGAAACCAGCTGTACCAATGCAGGGAATGTGCACAGTAAACATCAACGTGCAATTGGGAATGTGAAGGTGGGGAGAGAGAGGTGAAGTTGTACTGACTGCTAGGGGGGCATAGCTTTGTATTTGTTCTGAACCCATCTCCTGAAAATTTAAGGTAAAGTCCAACAGCTCCTGTAAGATATTAGGCAGTAAATCATTCCTTTCGCTGTTCATGGATGTACAGATCTCTAATCATATCCCATTCCCCACCGCAGCTGTCATCTTCTAGACCAAAAGACTTCTCACTTTTTAAATTGGTTCCTCATGTGAAAGTGGTCTGTAAGCTCAACACCCTTACTGCCATTCTCTACTTCCTCCTAGTTCCAGCACACCTTTTTGAGACAGAAGAGCCAGAATAAAACACAGCAGTCAAGATCGCTTTGCAGCTGCAGAGACACAAAGCTTCCTACCTCGTTCCCTGTCCTTTCCCAAGAAGTTTCCCCCACAGGCCGTAACAGTCCCACATTTCACAGTGAGTTTCAGTACCCCTTTATTGGCCAGCCACAACCCACCCGAAGGTCCTCCCACAGCTTTCTGTGGCTGCCAGCAGAGTACTGCCAATATATTCTCTCATACCAGTATTCACCCCTTCTCCAGTTCATTTATAAAAGAAGAAATACCAGACCAAGCTGAGACCTCTTCAGGACTCCACACGGAATGTGCAGGGGTGGAGAAGAAGATTTTAGTGGGACATGTGGCTCACCTTTACTGAGTCTGTGATTTTTAATAACCAAGAGAAATCAAAAGTCACAGTCCGTGGGTTGTGACTGGCTTCTTTTCCTCCAAAACACTTGAAGCACAAATATCAGTGCCTTGCTAACTTAAAATAACTCATTGGAACTTGGAAAATTATTTTGAGTCATGAATCTTCCAGAAGTCTTTGCACAAAGAGGCCAGGGAAACAAAAAATACGTCCCTTCTAAAGGGAATAAAATCATGTGTGAGACCATAGCTAAGCTATACACCCAATACCATTCATGTAGGGATTGCTGAAAAGCATTGTAGAAAATAATGAAGTCCGAGTCTTAAAAATACTATCAACACTTTTGCCAGACACTGATTTTTTTAAATAAGTTAATAGAGTTGATAAGTTATCTGCAGAGTACCTTGATCAGCCTCCTCATATTATCTGAAATATTGGTGTCATTATTAATACACCACTTTCCATTGTTACAGAAGAAAAAGTTGGAGATTAAAAAAATGCAGCAATTCAAAAAAAGGTGATACAAAAGTCCAAAGCCAGAATGAGAGAACTGAGTTGTGAAATACAGCAAAAATATCCTTCTACCTTAGGACCTGTCTACACAATCAAATCTAAAACTTGGGACTTTTTTTTTTAAATAAAAAAATGTTGTAAATAGATTTATGGCATGATCCAATTCAAAATCTGCACCCAAAAAATAATACTCCAAGAAAAAAGCAAGGCTAGAGACAGTATTTTTGCTTCTAAATCCCAAGGACTAAAAATATTTGCTTTCTTCACAGTCATCTTCTCAATAGGTTGCAATGGAAAATTTTACAGGCATCTTAGCTTTTTTATCCCTCACTTTCTAAGTAGTGAGGATCAAGAAAAATGTAACACACACAAGCTTGATTCAAACACAGACACAGCTTTCCATCTCTGTGACTATACTATAAACTGAGCAGCTACATTTTGGGATTGCAATTGTTTCTACTTAACATACCTTGTGCTACCTCCCTCAAAAATGGATGCTCTCTGCATGTCTCACTGAGCACCCATGTACCTACTCTTCTGTGCAATACCTGTAGCTAACTAGTCAACACAAAAGCAGAAAACCCGATTATTTCTTATTTAATGTGTCTTTCCTAGTCTAAATCCCCTAACAGGTACAACCAAAACTCAAAAGCTCAATATAACCTTTTCTTTAGTTTTTATACAGCTGATAAATACCTATCAAGCTAAGCCAAAAATAAGTTAACTGCACAAAATAAGGATACATGAAAATGGTAACGTTTTAATAGAAACCTACCTTTCCCAAATGGCACTTTTTTTAAGACTAATCTGTATCAAGAAATTTAGCCTAAGTACTTTAGTTACCATGAGAACAGTAATTCTTGACTCTTGGACAGCTACAAATAGAGATAATTTTTGAAGAGCACTGCAGGAAGCATCAAGAATTTTCTAAATCCTCTCTCATTCAAAAAATTCTCTGGAAGATAACATTGCATACAGTAAATCAAATGCAAGCCCAGCCTGTCAAACTGAAAAAGCATTAGTTCCATTCTTCTCCCTTTAGAGGGAGGGAAGGCCCTTTGTACACTAAAAAGTCTCATCAAATCTTCTCCTGACTTTGTTAGTGGGGATCCCACACTCAAATCTCCTTCTAAAATTCTTTATTTCAAGCATAATGAAAAAAATTCTTCAACCTTTTGGGTAGGAGGAGAATAGGAGGCAATTTCCTAATAGAAGTAAATGACAATCTGTGATCACTTCTCCATGGATCACAGTGGTAGACAGCAAAAGCGGACATTTCTTGTTATCCCCAGCTTTTACCGCATGGAATCCAGAGGCAGCAGCATGAACACTGCGAGCAAAGGTCCCTGCATACGCAGCTGAAGGTGTAATGGGCCACAGGTACATCAACAGCCTTGCAAATGAATTCTCGACACAAGACCCCATGCTCTGCACAAGTCCACCCCGCTGGTGTGCTGCTTCAGAGAGCCACCTTTCTCTTTGTTAACAGATGAGACGTGCAAAGAGCAACCATTAAACAGTCTCTTCAAAATCTCTGTTGGCAAGCAACGCCGTCACAGCGGTGTGACACTGAGCAAATGGGAACAGATGCTGCTCTGTGCATCTATAGTCAAGATAAACCTTCACAAAGACAACTGACAACTGTAAAAGCCTGGGCCTGAGTATAAAAAAAAAAATAAAAAATTTCAAGTATCACATTTGCTGTCATTCTAAGACAATTTGTCAATTTTGTAACGATACACTGTTCTGGGAATATCATGGGTAAGATTCTACTCATAACTGGTAGGAAAATACATCTTTTGATTAACTGAGAATTTAGAAAGAATATTATTAGTAAACAATATTCACCTTTTTTTAAAAAAAGTTCAGGTGAACTTTTGAAGCTGCTTTTGGAGCTTTATAAAAAACAGCTAGAAGAGACAATAGGAGGTTCCACTAAAACGTTCAACTCCTCCCTCCCATTGTTTGCTACTGAGATTAACTTGGCAATAAAGACAATTTCTTTGAAACAGAAAGTAAGTGCTCGAGATCAAAAAGCTGACAGGTTAAGATTGCTCAAAAATTTAAAGTAAACTTAAGAAGGGCCAGGTTCACTTGCTTGTAAAGCTCAGGTTTAAATGCACAAAGGTACCCTTTGCTATACACCGCAGCTTCTTCACCTCTTGCTGGGTTGTACATTATATCTGGTGAAACGGTATTAGAGAATAAAACTGAAGGTTAGTAAATATAGAAGACAGAAAATTCAGCCCCAAACAATTTACAAGACAAAACCAGGGAAGCCTTACCTTACTTAACCAACCAAAAGATCAATATTCTGAAGTGAAAAGTCAGCAATTCAAACCATTTCAGAAAGGAGGGTGAAAAAATAACAGGATAGGTAGAAGACAGACAGGAAAACTCCATTAAGCAGCTGACAAAAAAAAATTTGACGTTCACCTTTTTGTCTTGATAAATTTTAGTACAACTACACATAAGGGGTACTCTTTTCCTAACAGCTTGATTATTTTCTGCTCTTCCTTTTTACCGCTCCTCAAATGAAGTTGGTCTTTTTTTTTTTTCTTTTTTTTTTTTTAAAATCACTCTGCTAAAGAACTGGAGTGAACCTAAGCTAATAAAACTAAAGAACACTTTGAGACAAAATGCTGACATACTGCCAACATCAATTTTGGCCTCTATTTTCGAAAGGATCTCACTACCCCAGCTCAAAACATTTGTGCCTTGGACATTTTGGATTGAACTCCACTGTACTAGAGTGATCTCACATACAAACTGCAATGCTTAAGTTTCAGTTTTCTGCCTATTCTTTGACCATTTTTCCATGGATACATTTCAGATCCTGTTTTAACTTCCATGTATTTTAACATTTGTTGTAGCAACATGATAATGAAATATACAAGTCATTATAACCACATAGTGCTCTCAAAAATATGAAGACAGCATTTATTCCACATACAGAGGAGGCACATCCTCAATCTTCAAGCCAAGCTTTACGTTAATGCACTATGTATACACCTTGGAAATAGAATTGTATAATGGAAATACTGAGAAGCTCTTTGCCATAGCATCCCTGGCAATACAAATACCCAAGATTACAAACAGTATCATCATGTGAGCATTCCAGGCTAGCCTATAAATAGCAATTCAGAAAGAATTGGCCTCTCAACTACTGTGCCTCAGTACAATGCGTATCTGCTAAAAACATCAACTTAAATATGCTCAGTAACAGCATGCAATGAAAATAGGTCTGTCTGAATTTTGTGAATTAAATAGTTATTTATACACCCTATATCATTTATTAAATTGATGATAATTCACAGGATTACTGTGACAGACTTCTGATTGAACAAATGTACACTTTCCATGCGAGTACTACCTGTATTTGATTTATCCTGGAACATGCACATTCACAATACCTTCCTTGATAATGAAGTCCTACTTCAGACCTTCTTCAAAAACAGCATGACCAAGCGGCTGTCTTCATATTGTGATCAGAATTTATGATTCAGAAATTAACTTAGGATTCCAGCAATAAAAGCAAGAGGTCACATGATACTGCGTAAACATTCTTATGTCTAAGATGCTCATCTACATGTACCTACATAGATTATAAAAACATACGTTCAGAGAGAATGATCGCTTTGTGCGAGAAAATATACTGTTTTGATATCATTAATTGTTTTTCCAGAAAGAAAAACTGAACAACAGATTCATATTAATGGTTGCACCACATATTTATACAATAGAGGGAGTGGACACATTCCTCAGGTAGCAGATCAGTAGCACGCAAAGCTTCAGAAACAATCAGAACTTCCTGAGAGATAATGGAAAAGATAATTCATGTATTACTCAGGATAAACTTACTTGTTTTGCTTTGCCAAAAAAGGAAGGCGTTAAGACATTGTTAGGGAAGAAAATGACACTACACTTGAAGCTATTAATGACTTTAAAGTTCAATGGCTGCAAATGCTGATTTTAACAATTCATATGTATACAAAGAAAAAACTATTCTTGTGTGTCTGCAGCATGCCTCACCCCGCTTACTGTCTGTAGTTCAGTCAGTTCTGTTACACTATCTCAGCAGTCAACTACTTCATTCACTGTAATAAAACAAGTGACAATAAAAACGTCAAAGGAATGAAGGAGGAGAAAAAAAAGCGATGGATTTAAACATGTGTCCCGAATTCATTACCTTAACTTGTGGTGGCACCTATCAAGCTGCTCCTGGGAGCAACATGAGTAAATCAGTTCTCCTTGTATGCACATCCCTCAGCTTTGCTATTATCTTTAGAGCATTAATGGAAACATGTACATCAAGTCTTTTTAAACTTTTGCCAGCCTATTACTGATTTCACCTCCGCACAGAAGCGGGAGTAGCAAGGAATACTCCGAACGATGACGCACATGAATGCACATCCCTCAGCGAGCAGCAGGCAGCCCCCTTTATTCTAAGGCCCAGGAGAAGGACAGGCTGCCAGAGCTCAGCTCAGAAACCAGTTCTGGAGAGACTCCCAGCAACACGTGCTACTACACCAAGCAGCGAGTAACCCAGACCCACAGCTGGGGGCCAGCGGGATGGTCAGGGTTAATTCGCTGGACACCCAGCCAGCACTGCCCATGTCCACTGTGCCAGGGAGCGGTGGCACCCCTGCAGGGCTACTGGTCTCTTCGTTCTCCTCCCTCACAGCTCCAGGCGAGAATCACTGAGCTGACTCCCAAGGATTCTTGAATGCAAGCTACATAGATAGAAGAGTTTGCTGCTTATAAAACTAGAGGCTGGGTAACCTTCAGCAGGCAGTTTCTAGACACTTATGGGGAAAAGAGACAGGGCATAGGTCTAGGAAACCTTAACTGTATTCCACTTCTTTAGTGATTAATAAGTTTTATTTATTTACAATACAGCATTAAAGATTTAAACTTAACAGACAAGCTATTAAGTGAGAACTGAGGAAAAAAAACCACCACACCACACAAGTAACCAGGAAAGACATAGAAAGCCCTTCAGATTGGTAACAATGCTGAGCCAGTGCCAAATAATTTTGCAGCATCCTGACACATTTTTATAATCTCCTGGTTAGTGGCAGTTACAGACCTGCTTCAGAAACTCAAATATTATACAGATTCTAGAAATAAATAGAAAATCATCCCAAACATAATTGGAAACTAAAGGATTCTCAGTGTTTAAGACAAATAACTAAGTCTCTGTGAGGGACAAAGATGTAAGTGTAGATACTAATTGGTTCTTTTTTGACAGATCCATGCACAGCTTTTAATAGTTTAAACCAGCTGTCCTCCTAACTAAACCAGTTGATTACAGATTCTAAGGAAATAAATAATTGCAATTTCAAACCACAGATTTTATTCCTGACTAGCAGGACAGATCTGTGTCCTGTTACCAAAAAGTGTTCTGAAATACAGAGAATGTATGTGAGAGAGTTTCAGTTTCCAAGTTGCATGTTGAAACAGGAATGTGCTCCTTTGTTCTATTTTTTTTTCCCCTCATTTAATCATAATGAAGTCACTTGCGACATTACAACGGTTTCCAGAGCAACAGTCCAGTCAGATGTGATGAACAGAAGATAAGGGTGTGCGCAGGAGAGCCATGTAGCCCACTGCTGATCTTGATGGGAAATTCAGCATAAATCTGTTTAGGCCAAAGAAGCAACTGGATCTGTTGTCTTCTATATGCAAGAGTTTCATATAATGGAATCAGACTTTAGATCAACATTAAAGAAATAGAAGGTGAGACAGTGGCTTTTTTCCCCAAAAAATATCTGAAAAAGATTTATAAATCATCTGGTGTGTTCCACAGGGAAAATACATGTTGTATAAAAACAAATCAGGAAAAGCTACTGTAACACAGCACTCACAGCTGCAATAATGTGACTGATGATGAGTCTGGCCAGCCATCGGATTATCTTTCAGTATTTGGCTACCAGATTTCCCAAGAACTTAAAGATATAATGCTTTATGAAGGCAGTGCAGAAGGAGAAAGGTCTGAGTAGTAACCCTAGATGAAGTCAGGTGCATATAGAAACCAGCCACTGTCAGAAACCGGAGAAATAGAGCATTGTACCTTGAAAGTCAGGAACTTCAGCATGAGTAATGCTGCCTGAATTCATTCAGGTATACCCTTGGTCCCGTATCTACAGGCAAATCACATTCCGGGGTTTCATGAGGTGTCTGCAATCTTTCAAAACAGAGTGCCTGAAACGCCATGGGTTAACAGACTCATGTGTCTGTGTCCTGGGGCATGTTATGTATATATACTACATATTAATGATTAAGCTACAGCACAAACAACCCGAGAACTGCACAGTCAGCAATGTTTAAATACGTGAGGCACAGGAGAGGAGCTTTGCTTCCTCATACTGTAATAATACCTTGCAGATTATTAATAGTTTTTCAAAAAGATTCTCCTCAGAAAAAGTCATAGAAATATGCTGTAATAATGTCCACCAAAGCACACACTCTCTTCCGGAAGGAACGGCCCCAAACAAACATCTGAAGGGAACAATTATCAGCAAAAGCAATTGTTTCCGTATTGGCTTTGTCTAACTATTGGCATGAAAGCTAACCAGGAATCCTGCTTCAAAAGCAAACCAGTCCTTGAACAATCCTCCAGGCGTTTTGTTCCCATAAGAGCTTCATACTTCAGGTCAAACATAACACTGAATTACAGTGAAAGAGAAGCTCTGTGGAAATGGAGCAGAGCTGTGAAAAAACGTTTTGATGGAGACCTGTATAAACTTGACTTGCATCAATTGTTTATTCACTATGCTAATCAAAGCCCAGGGGGGAAAAAAAAAAAAAAAAGAAAAAAGGAGATTCATAATTTCTCTGTTTAAAACAGAGAAACAGAGAACTTAATTGTACTATTTAGAACTTAAATATTTTCCTAAGCACCAACACACAGTATTATATCTGCTTCTAATGGTAGTTCTATACTATTGTGCAGTCTTCCAACGTAGACAGACATCTAACTACAAAACCATAAGACTGAAAAAACAGATGAAATCTCACGTGCTGCATCAAGTCTCAAACCAGCATGAACTTTAATTTAAAGTCACATTTTATAATTTTCATGGTTTGAGATAAATAGCTACAACAGACAAACGGCAGCACCCTTGGTAAACTTGGTATCTTGGTCACTACTTTTCCAAAGAAGAAATAAAATCCACCCAATGCTAGTCCTAGAGAATAGTTTAGTATATCTAAAAATCAGCCTATCATTACAGCAATATGAGTAGCCAGCTTCTAGTTAAGTTTTCAGAGGGGCATATAAGCAAAGGACTGTAGGAGATTTTGGAATTGTATGCTTTAATTTGAGGAGGCAGTAGCAGAGAAAAGAATACAGTAAGATCTGAGTGACGTAGTTATTTCTGACTAACTGAGCAGCTTAAAAGTAGATTTTTACAAATGTAAAAATCTCTCTAAGCTTGTTTAAGAAAAAAACAATTAATCACATGGCCCATTTGAAGAGCTGTCTCAAAACAGTTTTTTCTTAGAGGTCTCCTCATCACCCAATAGCAATGCTCTTCCAGAAACACATATCTCACACAAAAGGGGAAATAAAAAAAAAGGAAAAAAAAAACAACACAGAAGGAAAAAATGTGTGGTCTATACACTGACTACTCTTTAGCAATCTGCGAGTCCCCACTGTACTTTCATGGTCAGATGTGAGTTGTCCCCCAGGACGCCACAGTGAAATATACGCTAGACTTCCCCGAATGAAAGATTACTGTCCTCACACAACTCTCACCTTGCTACCAAAACCTGGCACAGCCTGAAACATATAATTAAAGTCAGATTTGAATCCCCTCACACTGCCTTCTCCAGAAGGGAGGCACAACATGGCAATATTAGACAGAGCCTTGAGCATCCCTATCATCCAACAGCAGCAGAGATACCTGCCCCCAGCCTACCTTCACTCTTCTTTCTTTGCCAACAGCAATGCTAGATTAACAATGGAAGAACCACTAAGAATTCTTAAACACATCAACCTTAGAAACATTCTTCCGAAATGTCATCTGAACCATTAACATCTTACACGAGCAACTGTAATTCAAAGCCGTACCAACGATGTACGCTTGCTCCATTTAATCCATAGGGCTGCATGAGGTGCTACAGCTTCTGAATGCTGCTCTACAGCAAGGGAAAGCTTGGAGACACTTTGGCAGGCGAAAAAGCGCATCTTTGCTCTCCAAGTCTTGCTCAATTGTTTCCTTTACCCACATCCTGCAAAGAGCTCCACAGCCAAAACAATTATTTACTGTTTTTTTTCTCTTCCATGCTGTAACTGAAAAAATAATTAAGTCTGGAGGGTTTGGGTTTGTTTTTTTTTTTTTAAGTGAGCTACTGCTATTTCTGTGCTAGTGACTTTTGTATATCTATCATGCACTTCATTACTCTTCAAAGATAACAGTAAACAATCTTTTCTGCACCGCTGTCTTGCCACCAAGTATGGACAGTTATTTGAATTGATGGTATTTTCTGTGGATCTAAAACAATGCTGAGCAAAAATACTAAGGTGCTAAATAGGACAAAGACACAAAATATGAAATACAAAACCCCAAAAATTACTACAAAAATAAAGCATAATTAATAGGACCTACTTTCTCATGTCTTGGGGGGGGGGGAAGGGAAGGAGTAAATGTCAAAACAACCAACACAAAAGCAGATGCATTTCTTCAGAGAATACATTTCAAATGTTTCTGCATTCACAGGAAGCCAAAACAGACAAGTTACTTTCATGAACTTTTTTTTTTTTGCAAACCAATTCCTGAAGAGCTTTTAAAAGCCATCTATTCTTCATTACTACAAATTACTTCCATAATCTCAGAAAACTGTGACACAGGATTGACAGCAATTTCCCTTCCCAACAGAAACCAGTGCCTTCTGACCCAATTCCAACTAAATCACCTCATCTAAGCTTCAATATGTATCAGAGGATTTTTTTTCCAATGCTAAACACTGACCATTCTGTTTGCAACTTCCTGCAGTCCCTATGCGAGACGTTGCCTCTGTTTTCCACCCCTAAAACAAGCTGAGGAAAAAGAAAACATTTCCCAACAATTCGGTCTCCATTTTTTCCTAAAGATCAGAGACACGGATGATTCTAATTTACTGTAACTGCATATACACAACATTTGATCCATTACACCTTGTCTCTTTACAAACACTTCACTTTCCTGTCTTCTTGAAATAAGTTTATTATTTATTAAAAAGGTGCTTTTCTTAACAAAGGTTGTCCATAATAATGAAGTTCACAGAAATAAAACAGTTTGCTTCAGGTCTTGGTCTAACAGATACTCAACGCATCTTAATAAATACTAGCAAATATGTTAGCTGAGATCTCTTATTTAACACTTTTCCATGTTTACAACAGAGCAGCCATTTATCTTTGCCCAGTGATGGAAACTATTACTGCCATCTGCGCTGACTGCAGCTGGTATAAGACGAATATAAAATGCCGTTAGCTGCTTTGAGCTGCTTATTCAGCTGGCAATAATAAAAGTCAAGCTCATTAACAGCAGTCTTGCATAGAAAAGTTTCTGCTTATCTCAGAGAAGTGACTAAACGTCCCTGTGAATGTTTTCACCATTTAAAAAAAAAACAAAACAAAAACCAACAAATAAATTCCATTTTGTGACTGAGATGAAATTGTTACTACTTTGATTTTCATACTATACTCCTCCTGATTTGCCAATGCCACCCCCAACGGCACCCTGAGATGCACTCTTAAAAAAAGGTTAGAGGTGTAGCTCTTAGGGCAGGCTTTGAAGACAAAAGACATTTTCTGCGACATTAGAAACTCAGAGGATGGCAAACACCATCCCAGCTTTGTCCAAGGCAGGAGGAGGTCAAAGCCTTCTACATTTCAGAAAGGTGGCTGACTTGTCTTACCTATCATACAATCCAGAAAGAGGAGAAGCAGGAGACGGTCAAAGGCAAAAGGAAAGACCTATCTTGTTTCCTCAAGTTTCTTTCCTTTAGCAGTTTCCTCCAATAATTAAGTAACTGTGCACTTCTGCCCTCCCTTCACCGGACTTGAGCTTTTAGCTGTTAGTCTTTGGTACGTGAAGAAACCTTCTGTTCCTGGTATTATATACCTGTGAAGTTATTCATTTACCCTTAGCAACACTAAAATACCTATTTTTTAAAAATATTATTTAATTAAAGCATTTTGTAAGTATCACAGTTGAAAAAAATTAGATTAATTGAAATGCTACAAAGCATCTCTTCAAGAGAGCTACTTAACACTGAAATTAACTCTCAGAGCACAGTATTAAACAGCTGAAGGCTAACAACTTCTGGCATCACCTCAGCTGATATGCAAAGCACTACCTGACCATGCTACTGAGTTCAAGGTCAGTCAATCACCCAGTCTAAGTCAGTTGTCTACAGTTTTACTCTCTTTTCTGCGGAAAAAGGCTGAAATCCTCAGTAAGTTACAGAGCATTTCACTTTAGGAAGCTAGAAGTAAAAGAAGTACATGGGAAAGATTTAGTTACTATCAAAGTAACTCTCATCAACCCAAATGAATGCCCAGTACTGCACCTCATGTGGACTGACCATATGGAAAAACGTACAATTCAAAAGCAATACATAAAGCTTTTGCTAATAAATGAATGCTGTCTTTTCATTTTCTTTATTTATTTCTATTTAGCAATCCATATCACGTACATCACGTACCCCATCAGGCTTGTGAGCATTTTGTTCCCTTTCACAACAAATTTGTAAGGTTAATACTGCACAGGAGCAACGAAATAAATATTAGGAAAATTTTCACTTTCCTAAAAGTGGTAAAGACACTAATCATGTGTTTACTAGAAGTAAAGATCTTTCAGTCTTTGAAAACATGCCATGAACCGAAAGCAAGGGTCAGATTGTGTGCTTTTTATTAAATGAAAGTTAAACTAAAGTTGATTCTTCTCTATTTTCTTACCCACCCCAAGTTTTCCTTTTCCTACTATGAAATCAGAATGATTTTGCTAGTTATTAATACACTGACAATCACAAATAGAGGGAATTTTTGTGGCTAGGTTTAAGAATCTCTGTGGATAAAGAGCCACCTCTTTTTATTTTGTAACTTCCAATTATCCCAAACACTTACTTTAAACTACTACATCAAACTAACTGATAAATCAGCACCGAAATTGAGGACTGACCTCTCACATGGCATTCCACTGCAATGCGTTCTAAAAATGCATCTTCCTTGCCCCCCCAAAAAATATTGCTAATAACACCATAAACAAATGTCGGTTAAAACTTATGTGATTGATGGTGCTTTCTACATGCCTTACCAACATCGGTGCAGCGCAGGCTGAAAAGCAGTAGCATATCTTATTTTGTAGGTATGAAAACTGAAAGAAGGCAACACCACTACCAGAGGACTAACCAAGTTTGCCAGCTTTCATTCATAAACTTCTCAATGCTCAACTTAAATGGCTACACTCCCAAAAGTGATATACAATAAATAACCCGACCAAGTCCAAGAAAGAAAGAGAGAAGCTTTGATCTAAAGTCACTATGTCAGCTACAACAGATTTTTTATAAAACATCAACACAATATGTGATCAGTCAATAAAACAAAGCTGGGATTTTAACAATGGATAACTCCAATACAATAGAGACTAATATTAAATCACTGTATCATGATTTGGGGAGTGCTCACGATCATCCTATTAAAATAGGAAGCTGCATTAACTACAGGCATTCAAAACCAGTGAACAGGAACGCGCGAGGATGAAGGTTCCCTTTTAGACAAATATAAATATTTAACACTCTGCAGACCTAACGCTCAGTGCGTAAATTGCCTTCAAAGAATATTTCTCTCACAGATGTTATCTCTGTATAGTTATACATTGTATAGTAATAGTTGTAAACAGCCATTGATTCTCTGTACCTCAATACTTTGAATAAGCTCAGAGATAATGATGTTACCAAGAATCAGCTGAGCCACAGTAGTTGCAAACAGCAACTGCAAGGAAGCAAAGCTTGCCTGGCCCACAGACACTTAAGACAGCTCACATCACTTACATGAAATTGTTCATTTTGATTGTTTTATCTTTTACTTTTTTTTTTTTATTTTGTACATTTTACTTGCTTCTTTTGGCAACTTTAGATTTTAAGCTTAGCACTGATGCACAAAATAGCTTGGAGACCCAGGCTTCCTTCCAGTCATGTAAATTAAAAACCTACAGCTGTATAATTAAAAATTAGCTATTCCCCAAAAAAGGTGTTATTTTTACTCATTGCTATTAACATGTTGCAGTAAGAAGAGAGTCAGGAAAACAAACTTATTGGACAGCTGATGCGTGCCTCCCAGACAAGAAGTAATTCTTGAGAGAATACAGTATTTTACCTTGCAGGTTCCTGGAAAAGAACAAAGCAGATGGGATATGTTCTTCTTTACACTCTTGCAATACATTATGATGAACTGCATGATGAAAGGATTGCCATTTCATTGCCACTTTGACAAACTGTTTTAAGCCCTTCAAAACGTTACGTTTTGTATTTCAAGGTTATGTGAAAGATAATCCAGCGTGTAAGGTATAAACGAATAGGACAATTTTTGTTGAATTCCAGCACTCACTCATATCTCGATTTCTGAACTCTAATGTCCAACATGAAAAAGCATCCACAATATGTTTTTCTTCCTCAGAAACAGAACTTCAGGTCAGATCTGCCACATGCAGAATTATTAGACTAAAATAGACATTTGAATCATCTCACCTCTCAAAAAGAAAAACCACAGAACATAATCTGATTTGCTCCATTAATTACTTGTAACTGATGGTATCTCTACTGGATAAAGAGAACTGGAACACTTTGTTCAAGGAAATGGGGAACATTATGAAAAATATCCTTCTGACAGCAAGAACATCCTCAGAATTGATCATTCTTCACCTGCCTTTGAGTTCATCAGAGCCCTGAGTACCCAGAAAAGGCAATTCTAGAAAAGGGATAGAAAATAGAAGCTATTTGATGTTTCTACATTAAAAACACTCCATCAAACATTAAAAAAAGGGAATGCTCTGTTCATACAATCTTTGGAAGTCAAAACTTGTATACAACCTACAGAGATCTCTAATCTACTATTATATTTGCTCACTAAAATCTTCAGATTCTTCATTTTGGGTTTTGACCTGTAAATTTAAACTCTGAAAAGTAGTATTTAAGTTTTTGAAGCCTTTGATACCAAAACCAGTTTAAAACGTAACTTCAAGAGAAGCATTAGAAGTCTATTTTAATTTTCAACTCAAGCCTGTCCCGTTCCCAAAAACCCCAGCATTTCATACACGCATGCCCAGCTCTACTTCTGTAACTTCTTTCACATATGTTACCAAACCTCTGCTCATCAATTTATCTATTGCTCTGCATAAAAAGCACAGTCACGCGCTTCAAATAAGCACCTAGCAGATTAAAAATGACTTTGCTCTCTGTCTACCTGAGAGCAACAACTACCTTCTCCACAGATCTTGTGCAGTGAATTTGCAGCAACATGCTGACTTTGGTAGCAACTTTACTATTCTCATACTCAAAGCCCCTGTGGGAAAGGCTGACAGGTCTACTCCTTCTCAACACCTCAACAGGTGTTAAGCTCCAAGAGACAGAGTGATGGATAATACAGACACAGCTGACAATAGGAAATAAGAAGATTAAGAATCTGGTCTCTGAAACTGCAGAGAGTTACAATTAACAAAGATTTGATTTTGCGTCTTCTCGAATCTTATCATGGTTTAAAGGCCATACTGAGGAACTAAGCAAGCTTACTACCAAATTCTTTAGTCAAAGATTGCCAGTCACCATAACCACCTTCCCAGATTGATTTCCTACACTATGAAACTTACACTCATTGATAGCAGACATCACCACACAGAAATGTTTATGAAACACACAAGCAGAGACATCCTGAACTCTGACTAGCAGCCTGCACATAGTACTGCTATCAGAAAATAGTTGTTTCCTTAAACAATTTGTTTCTCTCCAGACACATTTTACATTCAAAACGTGTGTTCAAACAACATGCTGTATTCTCAATGGGATTTTATTCAAACAGCCCAAAGTCTATCTACAGCTCAAATATTTTAAAGATATGATAATCCTTCTTTCTTGAAAAATTGTTCATTCTTATTTAAGTCCTCCCTGAATCTTTTTCCCCTCATTGACTTGCAACCACCAGTATTATCCCCTCAAAACGTTTTTTGAGCTGTGATCTCAGACTGCAGAGCCAGGTTTATATCCACAACTCATTTTATGAACACTTGTTCAGAGAGAGCGGAACACTACTGTATTATTGTACTGAAAAGTACAAAAAGTTGTTTGAAGTAACTTCCCGCTGCCATTACCTATGAGAATTTTATCCATGTTGCAGGTTTATTGTGCAGACAGAAAGCAGACATTGAGTCCAGCCAGGCACAAAGCAAAGCAAAGCAAAAAAGTGGAGGACAAGCCAATGGCTAAAAATAGAGAAGGCCCACGGATGCTTTTATGCAGTTGAGGAGCACCTGATTAGGTCCCAACTGAGTGCACAGCCCCAGCCTGGATACAGTGAGCACAGGAGCACTCCAAGTTAAGGGAGAGTTTAAGAACATGAGTCTGTATAACCCTGCAGAAATTCACTGGGGTCTAGCTGTGTGTTTTAGCTGCCACAGTTGTATTGTGAAAAAAGTTATTCCCTTACGCGATTTGTCTTATTGCAGCAGAAAAAAAAAAACAACCCACCCAACCCAAACAAACTCTAAATTAGAAAACATGGTCATCTTACAATGAGATCAAGCTGTCAGCCCTGACAAGTTTCAGAACAGAAGAAAGTCACCATCCCTGGGTGTGTTTAAAGAAAGGTTGGATGTGGTACTTAGGGACATGGTTTAGTGGGTAATAGGTGGTAGGGGGATGATTGAACTAGATGATCCTTGAGGTCTCTTCAAACCTTAATGATTCTATGAATTAGCACACAAAAGCAGCTGGTAATAGCAGAAAAAACCCAACCACTGTCAGTGAGTACTACAAGGTAAGTTACTCACAGTGAGGCACATAGAGCAGACAAAGGAGCTGAGACACAAGCAACACATGCACACTACCACATCAACTGCAGAGGATTAAATGTAATCAAAGCTTCCCATTTAGAATAGGCAGCTGAGTGCTGCTGGGAGTTGCTACCAGCACTCAAATCACTTTACTCTGAAACACCACCATTTCTGGAGATAAAACTTTAAATGGTATCTTTAAAGAGCATGGGAGAATGCAGGTAGAAAGTCAGGAGGATGAAAAAGTTAAATTGGAGAACAATAGAGAAAGGCATAAACTTCATCTGTGGATATGCTTCCACAGAGCGATGAGGTTTAGTACAAAGATTAGCTGTGTGTGTTTAACGAGCCAGCATGCTGATAGGTCAGCCTTGGCTACCGGGCTCAGACTGCAGTACAGTACAGTCTGTGGCCCACGCTGGCATCTATTCAGAGGCAGTTAGGAAGGGAGATATAGGTTTCTGCACCGGGATAAGAAGTGTGAGCAAGTGATCTTGTGCTGCAGTTACACAATGGAGTGTCTCTTTCATAGAAAGAGCAGTGAAAAACTTATTATTTCCCAATGAATGCTTTTCCTGGTACTAGCAAATATCCACGCTTGAAATTTAACATTCAGTTCAATCAGTAAGGTAAAATAAGTGTACTTAATTCAAATTGGGATTTTTACCCCACTTTTCAGTAAAGTATTTAAACTACTTTGATTCTCGTATTTAATTAAGTACTTTAAATTTGACTCAAAATGTCCATACACAACTTTGTAGTTCCATTTAGTGCCATCTGTGCTGCGATCTGTAGTCAGCTCTACTACTCACAGTGAGCATAGGCCGAAATACTCTTGACAATGAAAAATCCCAGGTAACAGGGTATGCTCGGGAGCACGTTGCAGATGCTCCCTAACACCAAATCAACACTGTGGAGTCAATTACTTATCTCTACAACCAGTCCCCAAACTCGGAGTATTAGGAGATCCTCATCAGCTTGGCCTCGTTACCTGATCATGCGCTCATCCCACACTGCATCTGAACTAGTGCGACAGCAGCAGAGGCCCACACCCACCTACTTTTTGCCCTTGCCTATTCCTGGCACTGCTCTTGACTCCACCATTGCCACCTCCTCCCACTTACATGTTCAGAGGGACAACTACAGACTTCAGAGGCAGCAGGCATAGCACAGGTTACCAAAGCCTTACTAAATACAGAATCACAGAATATTAGAGGTTGGAAGGGACCTTGAAAGATCATCTAGTCCAACCCCTCTGCCAAGGCAGGGCCATCTAGAGCACATCACTCAGGAACGCATCCAGTTGGGTTTTGAATGTCTCCCAGAGAAGGAGACTCCACAACCTCTCTGTGCAGCCTGTTCCAGTGCTCTGTCACTCTCAAGGCGACATCATCCACGGCTGCCCAGTATTTGCACTGTGCAAGCAGGCTCTGGCCGTCCAGCACTGGGACGCCTGATCCGACTCTGCACGGGCAGCAGTGAGGCCCCACAAAGCTTACCAGCTAAACTTCCGCAACACTGAGCTGCAATTCTTCTGTTTCAGGAGCTGCAACTCAGCTAATTATCTCTGCCATAAATAACCCACAGCCTAAATGATCTACCTAGAGATCTGCCTGCACAGCAAGCAGAGTTACACAAAACAAGCTAGAAGAATAAGAGAATTAAATGTGGTCTATCAAAAAGTTGACAAACATCCTTAGAAGAGAATGACAAGTCAATATATTAAGAAAGACGACAGACTCAGAACAAGTAGGTCAGAGTCTGAAACACCATGAAAAGTCACATGAAAAGGTACACAGGTTCTGAATTCTGATAAGCATTACGTTAATCAGTGATCCAAGAGGGCAGATACTACTGAGGTCAGCAGGTTTTGGTTAATAACGTTAGGATATGAATACGAAGGAGAACAGCTATGAATAAAAATGTAGGTCAGCAGCAAACAGAATTCAGGTTTGAGAAATACAGAATGAAGTTCAAAATTATTGAAAAAGTTTATCACATTATTTTGCCAGTGTAGCTTTCCCACTTTGACCCATCAGCACTTATCTTTTATTTAAAAGTCAGGAGCAGCGCTCAACTCTCCACAATTTTCAATGTAACAAGGAGTCAGCTTTTTCCTTTTTGCTTTAATAGCCATTTCACTCCAGAAACAGCTAAAAGTCATGTTGTTTGACCAGTAACTTCAGACCAGTTCAATTTATTTTCATCTACTACATCTGCAAATCACAACATGAAAGTAAATGAGTAGAAAGATCTGCTACAAGAGAGCTGCATCGAAGGCAAACATTCCATTTCAAATACTCTTAGATTAACAATACTGGGGCAGAGAAGTGGCCTGCCTCATATGCAGAAAGATCTATAGGGACAGAACAAAACAAAAAAGTATCATGATTCTTTAAAAAAAAATCACGTATTTCCCAATCTAGATCTTTAAGAGAGAAAAACAAAACCAAAAGACACACAGCACCTTTTGCTCCTTCGATTTAGAGCAAAAGTTCTGTAGGGAATCTGTAATTTGCCTTCTATTTTGAATGCAAAGTAGAATGATAATTATAAAAATATTTCAAGTACAAAGCTTTTCCACTATTATTTGGGCAAAAAGTATGCAAGTTGTCTAATCTAACACTTGCCTTGAGCTCACTAAACTGTGACATTGCTCATTACAGCTACCAGACTGTCAGATTCTTACCACTCCTAAACAGTTCTTGAAAATAAAAAAATGAGCTAATTTAGTTTTTCTTTTCCTACGTAACAACTTCATGTCATCATAAATAGTTCTCTTTTCTTTCGTTTTATACACTACTGATGAAGAATGCCTCCCTCAAAATTCAGTTTTGCAATTCTATTTTATATCTCATTTCAAAATCCACAGACAAATACTTGGCATTTACTTTCCCTTTTTAATCGCAGCAAAGGCAAGCAGGCAAGAGGTCACTCGTGTGACTCACTTGCCTCTGTCTTTTCTGAACCAAGATGAAGATGCAGATACCTTGAGAAAAACAAACATATAAACTGTGAGATCCTCCAGAAGTCACTCCACAACACCCTTCTCAACAGAGGATGGCAGATTAAGATCAAGTTGGCTAGGAAAGGCCTCTAGAAAACTCGTATTACACCTTGGTCCTGAGTGCAAGATATTTTCAAAGTATATTTGAGTCTGTCTTGCACATAAGCCATGAATTTCTTCCTTATTCAGGTAATAATTTCTCAAACAGCAATCAGTAACATGTCTCAGACCACACGCTAGAAGAAACTCAACTCAAAACACACAACCATTGCAAAATGCTAAGAGGATTCAGCCAGCCCAGCACTGCGGAGCTGCGTTTCTGGGTTTAAACTAGCACAGAGTTGCACGATGCCATTCTGAAACTTCAAATAAAGGTACAGACATACCTTGAAGCATATGCCAAGCTTCTATCTGTCAGTGTAGATGGCAGTAAGGACAGATTACACTAAGGGCACAAAGCTTGCACACCATTAGTATTTCAAAAAAAAAAAAAAAAAGGTTCCCATTGCCACATTCACATCTGCAAAACTGAAACTTCAAAAACTAGAGAGGATGCAGCTTGCCCCAAAGAGTAATTAAACAAGAGAAGAGAGAGCAGACTGATGTCTGTCTAGCTTCAGTACTCATCCTCTGTGCCCTGCTGAGCATTTTAAAACAGAACTGGCAAGAGCTAACTTCTGACTTGCACCCTGAGGAAGTCCCACATCCCCTTCCTTCAGTACACAGCACTTCTGACAGGATCAAACTATGGAACTGGGATGCTGAGAGGGACAGAACATCTACTGAATTTATTTTAAAAAAATAATTAAAGATACTGCTCCATTGAAAGAGACCTTAGGAGTACACTTAAATGTTGCTTCTTCCTACACACTTTCATCATCCTCTTGATAGACACACAAGTGTTTCCAAGTGGATTATTTCACAGCCAATATACACAGATTCTCAATCATGACAGACATTTAATATAATAAACAGTAAAAATATAGTGTTAAAAAAACAGGTTACAACTATGCAATGAAAATTAGAAATCTGACATGAACTTAGCTGCAACATTATGAACATCTCAACTAATAAACATACTAAGGACTTGGAAGCTCTTGACAAGAAAGCTACAGGGCAAGCTGTCCAGTGTTCAATGGTCTGTTTACCAGAACTGATTTTCCTTTTTGTTTTCAACTTGGATCTCAACCAGAACACACATGAAGACTGTACTACCACCCCAGAGAATGCCAGTTCCTCACACACATTTCCAGTAGGATGTAAAAAAGCTTTTTGCTTGCTGTTAGGTTTTGTCGTCGGAGGGAAACAAAACAAGCAAAAAAGGACTTTGAGGAGTTTCATCATGTTGTTGGGCATCCACTTCTGTACCTCCCTTTTGCCTTTCATTATCCTTGTAGTCCTGGTCCCCAGGTATCCCTTCCCTATATTCTACCACGTCAGCAGCAAATCCATTAACAAGCCATCTTTTGCATTTCCTTATGTGTCAGTTTCTCTGCGGACACTGAAGCAGCATTTCTCAAGGGCACTCCTATCAAGAATGCAGGTACAAGGATTACATTTACACCAGAAGAATTAGAACTACGCTAACCTTCCTTCTTCTTAAATGTAATGGGCACTATGGAAAATACCAGATTGTTTTCTAGACAGTTTGTTTCAGAATAGCATATACACTGTGGTCATAGTAGGAAGCTCCAGAAAAACCTGAGTGGTGGGATGGTGTTCCATTTCTTAAAAAAAAACCAAACCAAACAAAAAAAAACCCCACCCTTCAGAACCATCTTTTTAACCCAAAATGGTATCAGAGCAAGGTACGAGAAGACTCCAAACGGTTTATGCTCTTACTCTCTCAAATAACTGCAAAAGTCTCTTCAAAAACCACTCAAACTCAACTACTTCTTGCTGAGCATTCAAAGGATACAGAAGTAATCTATTAATGCCTTCAGCTGCATACAGTGAGTAAAAGAACACTTCTTTATTTTACCAAATTACCAACTTCTGCTTCAGCCTGATTCTGTAAGTTAAAATGCTCTGAAAACACATTTGAAATCTAAAGAAAATTTAGAAACCTCTCAAAACAGGGAATGACAACTTGGTATGACAGGAAGGAAAAAACACCAAAAAACATCAAAACACTTAGGACTTTCATCATTCAGGGAGGTAGCACAACTGAGCCAAAGCAAGCTGGGAGCGCTGTAGACTTACATCATGTTGCATCCACTAAAAAAACTCACGCTGACAGATGCTGACAAAGAAACTTTCTAAAGCAGACCAGGATGCTGCTCATTCAGGGCCATAAAGCAGCTTTGCCAGTAGAACACTTCTGCCAGCTCTGTGCCTCCACGGGAACGCTGTTGACTTACCTATAGCAAAAGCTCATCTACTGTAAAAAAAGCCTTGACTTTTGAATCATAAAGTAAATTTGAAGTAAATACTCATCAAAAGTAAGAACTCAAGTATTAAAAATTACATTGCAATCAGTGCCAGTCACTGTACCAATACATTCATTTTGCAGATAAACTTCCCCTTCCACCTCACTCAATCCTTTTTCCTTCAGCTCTGAAAGAATCAGATTTGTGAAAGGCCTTCCCAACTACACTGCACATGACTGTAATCATTAAGTCAGACAAAAAGTGGAAGCCATGTGGAAAGAAGTATCAAATACTGCAGTTTCTTAGATAAGATCTGATATTCCTTGTCATAACATAAGAAATATTAAGCAAAACAGACAGCTCCACACACTTGTATTTAATGCTAGAAAAATTATTGCAGTAGCTCAAGAGATGGATTCAGAGTTTTGAAGCCTCACACTAGAAGAAAATTTAATCTCGCCTGGAGGCTTTTGCACACTACTTACCTGGGATTTACATTTATTTTTAAAAAGAGACTGTGGAATAAACTAAGAAAAATGTAAGCTCAATAAAGAGGATATCACATACATTTTTTTCATTTTATTTGCAAGGCCAAAGTATTCTCTAATACAAAAAAATAATTATTTAAGCGTTGACATTTTCAGCAACGTGTTTTTAAAACAAAGCATCAATCTATAAAGTTTACAGTTCACAATGCATCCTGGTAGGTTTTTTAGACACATTGAACAGTATCTTCATAAACACATGCAGAGATAAGCATACCATTCCAGCCACAGCAGCTGCTTTGATTCATGTTTATGAAATGCTTAAAATTCTTGGAATATATATACACACTGCAAAAAGACGATGCAGTGATGCAACAAATCTCAAAGCGAGGCAGTACTAGCCTATCTATGCTGTTACTAAACATGAAGAGGCAGCAGCACAGGCTTGGTGGGGGCCAGCATCTAGAAAACAAACCGTAAGCGCATACCCTGGTGCGTGTGCACAATGAGCCTCTTTGCTCATCTTCAGCATCATTAACCGTGCCAGTTATCACGCTCAACACAAGCACACAGTAGCATTTCAGACACACCTTTCTATCGCTGCACTAACTGATATACCTCAAAATAAGTACTGTATCATTGATACGGACCAAAACATATTCATGGCTTAATCTGTCAAGAGAGTCATTGTGGTATAAATCTTTGTCCTGAGTTATAACTAACTTACTACAGGATGATAAATCATTAGGGACTTCATTAGGGACTCTTACCATACAGATTTCCCTTGGTTAATCTCTGTGAAATGACATGGAACAGTCAGATTACCTTCTAGTGAAAAAGTTAATCTTACAAGCCACTAACTTCATATTATCCAAGGAAGATGTAGGTGTATTTGGTAAGCATGTACATCCTTGAGGATGCCTCTATTTAGGATGTAATACAATGCCAAATAAACGTTGTGGCTGATGACTAAGGAATGTATTAGTTCAGGATATGTTTATGAATTTCATTAGATGTTTTGATGACTGATGGTTGGTATTGTTTAAGTATTATTTTTAGATTAAAAGGCAACTATCAAAAATAAAGGCCAGAACTGCAGAGGTTAATTAACACTCACCGAGCACAAGAGCGTCAGAAAGCCATTGATTCCCTTCGTCCCTCCCCTCCCTCAAAAAAAAATATAAAAAATTACATAAAGGCACACCCTCCCACAGCATTGAAAACCGCTCGTGTAACTCCTGCTCTTCACCAGCATGGGTATCTTGAGCTCATGTCACTGATTTTCAACTCCCATCAGCAATGCATTTTTCTGACTGACCTTCATACAGCAGATTTTCAATCTGCTTGTTGTTATCTCACCCAGCTCCTCCCTCAGCCACTGGTGCACACCCATCGCATGCCACAGAAGGATCGTAAAGGCACACAGAATCAACTCAAGCTTCAGCAGTCCTGAAACTCCAATGACGACTTTCATATCAACATACTAAGTCAAGTACTGACTGGACAAGCTTATATCCTGTGTCTTGTAAAAACTTGTAAAAGCTTATATTACTGTGTCTTGGAAAAAGACACACAGCAATGTTACTTCCAGGCAACAGCATGACTGTTTTAGTTAACTTGGTGCTTGGGTCAGAAGTTAACTTGACAGTTGAGTCCTGTGGTGCACATCATTGCGCAGCAGGGGCCTTTTCTTTGTAGGCTGCACTTACTGAAGACGTAAAATACGCTGTCTCCAGCCAACACTTCCACACTTTCTTAAAGAGCCTGCTCCACACTGCCGTCAGTAACAGACATCCTCACACGATACAAGGAACTGAGCAATCAGAGAAGTTATTCAGTTAAGCAACAGCATCTGCACAGCACTGCTGTAGCAGCTGGCATTTCACTACAGTAGGCAGTAATTGTTTCCATTAATAGATTCAAGTCATGCCCAGGGCGGGCCAAATCAGCAAAGACACTGTACTACTTTCCCATCATTAAGGACAGCCTGTCCATGCGAGAGACACCAGCAACACAGCCAGAGGCAGCTACCGCTGCTGCTGCTCAATCTGCATCCAACTGCACAGGAACGAAGGATTTCAAATCTGATAACGTCTCAAAAACAACAGCAACAAGTATGTGTGTCAATTTAAAGATCTGGCTCTAATCTGGTTACTAGAAGCACTGTCACGTTGGCTCCCTGAATAACTAACAGGTGCCTTGTCTGTGCAAGGTCTGTACCAAGGTTCACAACCCAGCTCTGCGCAGGACGCAGACCTGCACGGAAGGGCGGCTGGTGTGCGCGGCTTCTCTCTGAGCTCAGGTTCTGCAGAACAGGGACTATCCCAACCTATTCGGAATCTAGGCCACACTGGGTTACTACCATACGTTCATTAAGTATCACTTAACTTTAAATTGTGACACTATTAAATTACAGTGAATCTAACTAGAAGATTGAAATCTTAAAAGTACAGATTTAATAAACCTACTAGATGCATAAGAGCAAAGATAATTTTTTTTTCCCCAAAAACCAAGAAAACTGTCTCTACTATTTTTACTAAGAGGGCAAAGGAGGTAAAACTTTCCCTTTAGTTCTGATCTCCCTCCAAAAAGGCCCCCCCCCAAAAAAAAAGCCATTTTAAGAGATGCACTTTTTAAAAATTTATAATTCACTTCAATAAACATGTTCAAGGTGTATTGACTAGTAATCCAGATGTCAAAATCCACCCCTGGCTGCAATAGTAGGCAAGTGCATCTGTACCTGCCACTTCTCAACAAAGAAGTGTGTCTAAAGGCCTACTAATCTTTAACAAATCTTTTCACTTTCCATAACATGGGCATTTCTAACATCATAAAAGAAAAATTGACCAGGTTCAAAGCTGAACCTCATTTTACTGTGTTTTACTCAGAAATATTTGAACACAACACTCAGTAGTCCAAGAGCAGAGAATGGCTACAAAGCAGTAATTGCCTAAACATGGTCATATCAAGCACAGTTTTCCTTCTCTTCAAACACTTTATCTATTTTTGTGCTGAAGTACTGCCAGTGAAGTACTACTAGCTGCTTACCCACAATCCCAACAGCCTCCAACGGTCATTTCTTCTAGTAATGCCATTTAAAGACCAAAGCCCAAGGTCCTAACAGCTGTCTGGATCTTATAAACACGGTGAAATAATGGATGATGCATTCACTCACGGTTCAGGCCACCTTAGGAAGAACCAAAGGCCATGACACGCAATATTTTGGATTGCAAGTTTGTATCTCATTTTGTTTCAAATTACATGGAATTTAAGAACAGCAATTCCATGGAACTGCATCTAGTGTCCCATCTGAGGCATGAATGAATTAAAGCAAAGCAAAAATGGCTCCAAATGCCATTTTCCAACCACACATTCCACGTAATTCAAACACACCTCTTCTGCAAAGGTTCAAAGAGAAGAGTTCGCATCCTGAACATTGATGTCTAACAGGAAAGTTAACAGAAGAGGTCAAAGTCAGATTGTTTTTACAATTTCCTGCAGGCAAAGATAAAAGTCGCTGCCTGCTATTATTTTATGATCTATCTCAGACAGGTGAGAATTCGGAGTATACGCATCAAAGACACAATCTCGTTGTCATTCCCTCAGATATGGGAATAATGAATGGCTTCCCTATTTCAGCTTCTTCAGGTTTAAGTTTGAAAAAGGGACCACTACCAGAAATGGGCATCCTCTCCCTACAACAGCACTCTTCTCTCATCTCTGCTGCTATTCAAACCAAAATGTGAAAGATAAAAAGTGCCACAACCACCACGCGAAGGACTACGTACTAAAGACAACCCAAAATCATACTTTCTCGGAGGCAGGGGGGAGCAATAGCTGTTTTCCAGGCACCTGTTTTAAGACAAGATACCTAGGGAAGAAATCTGTGCTTCAGATACTCATCTTTGGAAACACGATGACCTATGAAAACTAGACACACAGAAACCTGTTCCTAGCTATTTATTTTATTAGAGAGCTTAAACATACTCAACACCCCCCACCCCATCTTATTCTGCAATCTTTAGTAATTTAAAGGCATAAGAAGAGTTTTACTTAAGTAGAATTTGGCCTTGGTGCTATTTGTCTGTTATCGAAACGATGACGAAAGAAGACAGAACAAGCAAGTCGTAATTTTTTTAAAGAATTAAGCCAAGCAGGAAAGATATCTTCTGAGAAAAGTGGTAATTTTACTTTCAGCTCCACACACTGACAAAGTCTGTCTTATTTTCTGACCTGAGATCTTTAATAAGTCAAAGTTTGCACAGGGCTTCTGTGCTTTAACGGAATAAATTGCCCAATAGATGACTTTTTGTTTCAGTCAAAACTACAGTTGAAATAGTATCTCAGTTCTACTGTCGCCATAGTTCCTTGTTTATTTCTGTCAAGACAAATATTTTGCTTACTAAAGGGAAAACGACATTATGAAGAGCTGTTGTCAGGGAACTAAAGCCTTTCTTTCCAGATCCGATGTGTTAAAAAGTGTAGCTGAAAGGCAAGGTTGGAGAAAAGCATATTTTGAGAATCAAAAGCAGAGGCAGAACTTGACGAAACCTGATTTGTCCTATTAAAAAATAAAAACTTTAACGTGAAGTCAGATCTTTCACAGACCTAGAGGGGAGTCATGTTTCTGTTGTAAAAAATTACTCAAATATTTTGAAAGACACTGTGTAACTCCATACAGTTATTTCGTGGTTACATTTTAAGACTGTACCTTATGGCCAACAACCAGATACAAACATTTCTAGCAAGATGTATACAATTAGCTTAGAAAGCTAATAACCACTTCTAAAAGACTGTTAGTTGGAATAAATTTTTCAGGAAGAGCATACTTCAAGAAAGGAAATTCAGATTCGCAGGTGAAGAAACAAAAATCAAAAGGTTCCCTTGCACCTTCCCTTTCTGGAGAAGAAAGGGAAATCCATACCAGTTTTGGGGGAAGAAATGAGTATGACATAGGAGAGGTAATTAAAATGGCACACAAGGACACTTAGGCAGATATAAAAGAAACTACTGCTACTACTGATAGTAAAACAAGGGTTAAAGGTTTGAAGTCCAACAACCACCTTCCAAAAACTTCGCCAGCACTGAAGATTATACCTGATACCAGCTAATCAAAACCATTCCTTTTTGAACTCTGCCTCCTGTTACTTCAGTCGATAAAGATTTTCCTGTGCTTTTCCAACTCAAATTGTTCAGTTTTGCTATGTTTTGGTTTTCCTCTCACATTAGTTTAGAACACTAGAAGTCATGTGCCTGTGGGGAACAGCAGGGCTGCTGCTTATAAAAAAACAGAACACTTGTATTTAATAACAATTACCATTTCATAGCTGTGTTTGTTAAGGTGCAGATGCTGTGTGGTCTAACAGTTAGAAGATGGGAGTAAGAACCCTGTTCTAATTTATGGTTATAACTTACTGATTTTCCTCTAACACAGTAGTGAAAATCAGACAAATGACATCACTTTCTAGGATGTTAGGCTTTTTTCATCACCTGTAAAACTAGCATTGCTTGCCCATCTAAAACACTTCAGAAATATCCTTCATAGAACCTAGAGACTGATTAACATCATGCATCTGAACTTAGATTTAATTCAGGAACTCCTTACAGAATAGGCAAAGCTCATAAACTTTGATTTTCCCAACCTTGGATATTCTTCCAAGAGCAAATTTTATATGCTGTAATTATTGAAGAGCTACCTAATTTTACTTTAGAAAATTCTTCCAGTACCTTTAAAATTTTAACTGAGAGCACAAAGCAAATAAAGAGCATGGTCCTGAATTCTATTTCCCATACCCTATAGTCTCTTTGCTTCAGCTGAATTAAGAAAAGCAGCCCTGGAAACCAAATTTGCTTTAGAAGGCTTCTTATTCTTATTCCAAAGTACAGTACAAAGCTGTACTTCCATTCACCTATAAAGGGGAAATTTCCATATAAAAAGATAAAACTTAAAAGACGGAAAGGTAAAACTAAACGGAGTATTAAAATAATGCAATATAGTAGAGAAACCAATTAATCACTCTAACAAGTGAAATATTATTTTGCAATGACATGGTTGCTCTGAAAGAAAAATCCAGTTGAGCTATATAAAAACAAGCTACACAAAGAAAACCAAAAATCCATTTGACACCTCTAACCCTGCCAAGGCATCAATCCAAGTAAAGCAGCAACTACTCAGCGATTCAGAGCCAGTTTATACAGACATTTTACGGTGGGTACACATAGAACAGAATTCATTCTTCATCATGAGAAATTAAACTATTTACCTTGACTAAAAAAATAGGAACCAACAGTTTAGCACTGAAGAACATGTAACTATTTTCACACGGTGCTAGAAATTTTAGGCATCTCAACAGGTTACATACAACACCTGCCATTTAGAAGATATTTAAACTATATGCAAGTTACTTCTGATCAGTATTTCTTACCGATATTTCCAATCCACTCATATCAGGCAGTTGGTTCAAATGCATAAGTCACACACGTAACAGCCGGCCAAATTCCAGCCTCACATTGGGCTGCAAGCGCGACAGCAGTCACCTGCCGACACAGCTGCCAATGGTCAGGTCGCACGCAAGTGCCACAGATCACTCGCAAGGCGCTCTACGCACAATCAGAAGCCAATTCCAGCCAAGCAAGAGAATAGATATATATTACAGGTATTAAAGACAGATAAACACAAGCTCTCAAAAGACAGAGAGTCACTGCGTAGTCTCACTGAATACCTGCAGGCCAGTGTGCACAAGCAAAATTCACACATTACAGGCTCTTTATTAAACCATCTGGTCCTTAGGCTCTGTAGTCTGTTGAAATAATGATTTTAAAATCTTAATTCTGTTCTTGCTTTATAAACTCTACCTGTATTTCATGTTTTATACCTGTTAAATCCACTCACTTTAAAAAGTTAATGTTATTATAGCAGTGTTGTGATGGAGGCCACACACACACACTTCAACAAACAGAAAGGGAAAAAACCCGCCTCAAACTTTCTGAAATAGTCTCAAGAAAAACAAGATTTCCAATTTAGAGACCCACAGAGGCAGCATGACACGTAGAAGATCACACAAAGATCTGTGCAACGGGCAGGAAACAAGCACAGATCTTTCAAGACCCAGGCCAGCACGTTAGACACAACAATGGTTCTGAAGACAATCCAAATCAGATTTAAGTTAAATTGGTGTGATGACAGCTATATTGCAGTACATAGACCAAGGTGAGAAGGATCTTCACAACTTGGACATGCAAAAATAGAAAAGGACTCAAACTTTTCTGCTGGAAAACTATAAAAATGTGACATACCACCTCTGGGACAAAAAATATCTCACAGTACAGTTTCTTCCTAAATACTATGAAAAATTCTTACTAAAACCTTGAGAAGTAGGAACGTGTTCAGATTAAAATCTCTATAACCATGCAAATGATTTCACACTCCTTGGTGTTAAACGTATTTAACAGATTAACTTCAAGTTGAACAGTCAACAGGTAACTGCAGAGATAAGAATGCAACGTTAACTGTTCCCCTTGCACCTCCCTGTCTTTCCCCACACTCCCTCAAAGGAAAGAAATCTTTTCCTGTTCTGATCTATTTTTACAGTCTAGTGCATTGGTATTTTGGATTATTTCCAAGGGTATTCTTTACTGGGGCATCACAACTAAATGCCAGATTTCAAAATTATTTTAGCGTATTCTCATAGGCTACTTGAGAGAACAACACTGAATTAATAAAGGATCTAGCAACTGTAGCCTTTCAAATGCAAAGTACATTAAAGTCTAGTAAACAAACTTTAAAAAAAAAATGCCATCACTACCATAAAACTCAGATTCTGCTTCTTCGTCCCCCAAAGGTTACATCAAGTTATTAGCAGCCTGCACTCATGGGAAATTTCTGAAAACAGAAAGTTTAAGTCCTTAAACACAGTCAGTTTAAGTCCTTGCCCAATCAACAGACGATTTTTTTGAGCAGTTAATCAAGAATCAGCTCCTAAACCTGGGAGGCCAACTGGGATCTCCTGTCTCCCAATCTGGGTGCCTCCGACTCCTCTCGGGAAGCCAGGAGAGAAAGGTCTGGCCCTCGCATCCCAGCCATGCAAGCACAAGGCAGCCACCCCCGGCGGGCGCTCCCCCGGAACGGCACAGGGCAGGGGAACTCCAGGACCCCGCCGCCCCCCTAACAAAGCCAGGCCAAGCGCCCGCGAGGGGCGAGCCTGAGGAGCCGGGGCTGGGGTTTTATCGGCCGACTTGGATTTTTACCTTTCTCCCTGCTTGGTGTTGGAAGGCGGAGGGTGAAGCACAGTCTGGTTCCCTTCCATCTCCACGATGCACTTGGTATTCAGGTCCAGCTCTGCAAGGCGACACGGCGGGGGGCTGTATCCAGGGCAAGCGCACCCCCACCCCCTTCTCCTCCCACGCCGGGACAGCTCACCCCCCGCCGGCTCACCCCTGGCGGGGGCAGGCATGCAGGCGTCTCTCAC
>VWZZ01001468.1:373919-385903 GCA_013399095.1 Psophia crepitans | reverse complement strand
GGGGGGGGGGGGAGTATCACATACAGTTCCACTGATCAGATCCGAAGTTTTCTCCCTCCCTCTGATACAGCATTGCAATAGTCTTTTAGAAACTTCAGCCCAATATTCAGACAGACAAACCCCTCTGTGAGAGAAACTGCTCAATTTTAGTGACATTTAACTACATGACAGTTCTGCAGAGGATAATCCCTTCACTACACCCACTGAAGAACGAGGGGCAGGGAGCTCTGTTCTCCACCTTCTATCACTTAGCAGGAAGAAATAGTTTCAATTTACTGTGGGAGCTTTAATGGTCATTGCTACCTACAGATGAAAAGTGAAATATTTAGTAGAAATAAATAAGCTTAGAAGCAGACTAATGAATGCAACTATAGCCTGGAAACTGATGGCACGTAAAGCAGGGGAAAAAAAGTGGCAATAATAATTATTTATATTGCTCAGATGCGTTTCCCTATGCTCTGGAAGTCTGGCTGAAGTTTTTTACTGACTCAAAAGTGAACCTTTCCATCATCTCAGGAGGGATTTGGTTTCTTGCAGGGAACTGAACATCCCTGCAATCCTAACCTCAGATACAGGCAGTACTTCTGTCCTCCAACAGCTAGTCGTGTGCTCTGTAGCACACAGTCCTTAGCTGTCAGGGAAGAAATGATACACAGATGGGTTTATTGGTGTTTTTGTTGCTACTGATGTTAATTATCTGTATGCCATCCCTTTTTCATCCCAGGAAGCACTCCACCCCTGACTCAAATACCTTCCTCAATTTGTTTATACTGGGGAGAGCAGTGGGTATTCAGCCTGGATTCCCAACCAAGTGGTAATCATGACGAAAGCACATGTAGTTGGGGCTGTTGGAGTTATTTCCAGCAGTGAAAAAGAAGGTATGGATGAGATTGTATAAACCACTCCTCAGCCTCCATCTGGAAAACTCAGTACAGCATTTAGGGAAGAGGAATCCAAACTGGAACATACCCACAAAAGGGTTACTGGGAGGACTGGAGAGTGGTGAATATTATCAAACAAGAGCAGACTAGAAAAGTTCAGTTTGTTTAGTCTAGCAAAATGCAGACTGAGAGGGGATATGGCTGTTTATGCTTCCTTTCAGGCCAGTTAAAAGCGTGGTGCTACTCAAGTTCAAGGAAAACAAATGGGTGTAAACTGTCTTTCATGTACCCCTTTTATTCTGGGCTGCATGTGGAAGAGAGCTGCCAGCAGGTCAAGAGAGGTGATCCTTCCCCTCTGCTCAGCACTGGTGAGGCCCCATCTGGAATACTGTGTCCAGTTCTGGGTTCCCCAGTAGGAGACATGGACTGGAGTCAGACCAGTGCAGGGCCAGAAAAATGATTAAGGGACTGGAGCATCTTTCCCATAAGGAAAGGCTGAGAGAGCTGGGGCTGTTCAGCTGGGAGGAGAGAAGGCTCCAGGGGATCTCATCAATGCACATAAAGACCTGAAGGGAAGGTGCAAAGAGGGCAGAGCCAGGCTCTGCTCAGTGGTGCCCGGTGACAGGACCAGAGGCAACAGGCACAAACTGGAACACAGGAGGTTCCCTCTGAACATCAGGAAACACTTTTTCACTGTGAGAGTGACCAAGCACTATTAGTAGAAATCAGATGCTTCTCCTAAGAAACAACAAACTGTTGGAGCTGGTTTGTAGCGTTATTTACAATTTAAATCAGTAGGCAGGCCCCAGGAAACTGAAGGGAAGGACAACCCTCCCATTATTCCCCCTACCCAGAAAGCTCTCAGCCCTCTTCATCTTTATGATAAGGAATGTCTGGTATGTGAGCGTCACTCCAGCACATCCCTGCAGCTCCCTTGTGACTATGAGTCCCAAATGCAGACTAAGGGTACTTTGTGAGCAGGGAGCAGGCTCAGGAGCGCTGTCCTGAGCATCACTAATTACTATCCGCTTGCTAAGTGCAGGTGTGTTTTACCACAGGTAGAAAACCTGAGTCTGCAGTCTCCAAGTCTCTTCAGTTAGCAGTCGGGTACTACACACAGTCTGTCTAACACACAGCAGTGCCCAGGCTCTGTTTCCACAGACTGCTTTTTGCTCAGTAGGGATGAATGGGAAAGTCGTAAATATAAACAGCCTGCTTAGGGCAGCAGCCTCTTGGAACAGAAGTGCAGCATTGCTATTAACCCTTTTGCACTCAGTCACAGTCCCCTTGTCGGTTACTTTCTGCTTTCAGAGAGAAGCTGAACTTTGCTGGTTACCCTGCGTGAGACTTGGAACCTGGGCTCTGCCCCTGGGAGGAGGAGGAGGGTGGGGAGGGAGGAATGCATCCACCAAGCTTGCTTACTAAGTAAGCTGAGCTAGTAACCCTGCTGGCCAAGCCAAAATTTCTCCTTACGCAATTACTTTTTTGGTGATGTCTGCAAATAAGCGCTGTAGCCAAACATCTTTCTGAACTGTGGAGGAGCAAAGCAGCTTGAAATAGATTAGAAAGGAGAACAGCAAGCATCGGGAGGCTGGCATGTGAAGAAGCTGCGTGGGGCAAAATCTTGAGAGAAGTGGTGGAACTGTGTTTCTTAAAACATATGGGAAGTCAGCTCAGAATAGATCTTGGATCTGTGTTGTCTATTGAAGTCAACAAGAAGATTCACATTAAGTGCAACAGGTTTCATCAGTTCCCTTACAGGGTGGAAACAAGTGCTGAAGGTGCTAATTAAGGTGCATTAACAAGACATGGGATCTGTTATTTAGAAAACAAAACACCCAATCAGTCCCCCTCCCAGTTCTTCCCAGCCGGAAGAAAACATACCAAATATCTCATAATCAACAACAACAACAAATGATCAGCAACAGATCATACTCTCATTTTTTAGATTGAAGGCTGCCAATTAGTGCAATCACTGGGCATCCTTTGTTGATATGTCACTTTGAATTTCATCCTCTTTGATTCATGGCAAAAAGGCTTGCTCTTTACAGGTGGAAAAAAATAGAGGAACAAATGGCCTACGCATGCTTCCAAGCTTCTTGTCGTTTGTCTACACCAGCATTTGACAGGGAAACTCAGACTAGTTAGAGGAGTCATCCACAAAATCTAATACAGGAGGACCTCTGGATCTGTGGGACCAGCCTGCTGCTATTGCAGAGAACCATGAAGAAAAAAGCCAGTGACTCGCCACTTAGTGACTTCTGATTTAGTTTTTCCCACAGTCGCTATTACAAACGGAGCTGGACAGGGGGAGCCGGGGTAGAAGGTTCCTAAAGCTGTTAATCCACACCCAGTTTAAATTGTACGGTCCTTCACCCTTTTCTCTCCTGTAATAAAGCTTGCGCGCCTGCCTCCCAAACGCGCTCCCTGAATGACATAAGTCCTTTCCCACCATTCATATTGTGATCTGAGGTTTCCTCCCTTTAATCTGCCAGTAAAGATGAAAGGCTGTTTTAGAAAAGCAACACAGCAAAACTAAAACATGGACAGAACCTCTGGGGGAATTAATCTTTCTTCTGAAATCAAAGTGGTGTGAACACACATATACACCACACAGTTCGACTGAACAACAGCTAATGAGAAAGACAGTTCTGGAACGGACTAAACAACCAACTGGGAAGAATGGGTGAGGGTCGTGCAAAAGGCACAAATAGGAACACCACCGCTGAATATCAGAAATCAAAAGAAATTTGATTTCAGAATCAAAAGAAAATTGAATTGAGATTCAAGTTCAACACAAAAGGGTTAAAGTCCATCATTCAATACAGGTGTTTGAAAATAATTCAGTTGCATGGCTTTTATTTCTCCAGCAAAAGAGACAGAAGAAAGCCAAGATTTACTTCTGCCTTCAAGGTACACTGTTTCTAAGTGGGTGTTTTTGGTTTTTATCTCAGTAACACTGACACAGTGGAAATATGAGAAGAATAGTATCAGCTGCATTTTAATGATAACAGCATCCAAACACGGAACAGCTTTATGAACATCACAAAATAAATGATAAGTAGACCGTAGCTCTAATCATGGGTCTGGGGCAGCTTCTATTTCGCCTTGCCTTACTAGGGATGAAAGGGTGCACTTTTCACCTGGTCTTTAAAAGCCTGCATGCCTCCATCTGAAATGAAGTTAAAAGTGGCTACCTGCCCTGCAACCTTAGAGATCCTTTCGCATAGTCTTCCTGGGACCTAGAACCTACAGTGAGTCTCTACCCCAGTGAAAACATCATCACTTTCCTGAACTGCTGGCTGTGACCAATAACCTCCTCTGTGGGATCTGCCAGAGCAGTTCAGGTATAAAGTCTCCACTGATGCCAGCTCACTGCATCTTGCCCCAGATTGCTGCTTACTGAGCAGCCCCGTGTCCCAGAAGGGAGGTGTTAGTCTGACGGACCCTTGGGAACCAGGCAAGGGTTCAGTACGCTACAAAGAAATAAGTAAGAAAAGCTAAACCATTACATTAAATTTGTTTCACAAACCATTTCTGATGTTGAAAGAAAGTCCTAATTAGTTACAATATATTCTAAACATGGGCAGAGCTTTCAGCAGGTAAAAAAACCCCAACTAAGCAGCATTCCCAGAAACAGTCATCATAAAGTCTGCTGCAAAGGCTTCTTCAGGACAAACCTCTGCACTCGCCTGAATCTACCTGACTTCAAGCCCAGTCCTGCAGTGTTTATTTATGTGGACAATTCCATCTGCAGTACTCATGACTGCGCAGATAAACTATGTCAGAGCAAGCCTCAACTCAAACAAGTCACTCTAAGGAATAAGAATAGAAGACGACTAATATACGTATTTGAAATACTTCTGGCTCCTTAATAACATGCTGTGAGTTGAGTGGAAGTTGGGCAACTCACTGAAGAGCCTTATTTCCTACCTAATTAAGGACAATGACAAATAAGGGAGCCAGGCATATCCTTTTCATATGATTATAAATTTTTAATACTTAATCTAATTCTTTTTGATAGATTTCTTACAAAGTGTATCTTTAATGACATTCTCTTTCTTCTTATGTTAGCCCCTTAGTCCATGATAGTAAAAGACAAAATCATTCTTTGTTTCTTACTTTCAATACAGGTCAATAGTTACTAAATACTGGTTCATACTGGTTATATTCCATAGTCCGTATTATTCAGGAAACCATGCTAGGGGAGCATTAATACCTTCATATGGGTTTTACCTTTCATCTATTTATATTTGAAACAAAAAACAGTAAATGAGTTACCTCCTGTGATTGTGTAGGTGTGACAGTTCTTTCAAGATCATCTTCTTTGTATTACAGGTTTTAAAAGTAACCTTTGATAAAGGATATATTTTTTCTTTATTTTTTAATGTCTTCACAGTTTTCTCAAATTCTTTCCTTTTTCCAGCTATAATTTTCTCTCTAATCCTATATCCTGCTTAAAATTGCCCACCCTTTATTAATTAGAAAGCATGTAGCTATATTTAGAGTATTTAAAATGGTTTACAGACTCTTCTGACTAGTGATATTTTCCTCATTTAAAAAACAATATATTCCATGAAAGCAGCATTTTTTCTCCTGTCAACTCACTGCCCCTATAGTGCTCACGTGTGACCAAAGAACAAAAATCGCCTCCATGAAGAGGGTTCTTTAGAAAAACGCTGTATACGTATTTCTTCAATTATAGGGAGCACACTTCCCTAAAATGCTTAGTTTGCTCCAGTTCTTCATTTCTCACAGATTTTTGCTACAAATACAGAGCTGAAAGTAATAGATTGCTCTCCTAAGGATTACCATCTGAAAAGTGCCCAATTGTGGCTGGGAAAATCTGTTCAACTGTAGGTTATTCCCTTGCCAGAGGTCAATACTGATCAAGAGGCAACGGCCCTTATCGTCTTTGTCCATTTTCCAGGCTGAAATGCTTTACCTCTTAAGAATGCATTCCCTTCACTGGGGCGATGGGTGTGCTCTGACTTGGCGAAGTTCGCCCTCTGCTTAAGCCACAGACACCTTTCATTATTTTTTTTCTCCTTTTCAGAGTCGATCTCTTCTCCTCCTTTCTATCCTCAACATAAGTAACTTGATCACTGCAAAGGGGCTTCACAGCAGTACACCTCCTTACAGAGCATTTCAAAACTCTGAAACCACACGCCTTTGTGGAGCGCACTGGAAGCAATTATCTGGGAATACACTGTGGTTTAGAAGTACATTCATTTCCATGATTTTTAGGAAACACCAGAGGAATTACTAACAAGATGATCATCAGTAAAATGCCAAAACTTCCAAAATCAGGAAGGCAACTCCCAGACAAGGGGATAATTAAACACAGACTCCTCCTGCTTCATTGAGGCACCAGCCTTGTAATGGGAAATCTGAGATCTAGTCTCAAGTCTGCCAAAGGCTTCCCTTGATTCTCAGCTCTCCTGCCTGCAGCTGTGGGGCCAGGACATTTATATCATGTTTGCCTCAGAGAGAGGTTAGAGTGCCAAGTTCAAAAATATCCATAAATCTCTTGGAAAGCTGTGGTGAGAAAAAGGCACAAGTGCGCTGCATCATCTGCTCACCGAGAACCTCTCCAGTGTAAGATAGCTTTGAAGCAGCGCAGGAGAATCAGGCAGGAAGCACTCTAGAGAAAGCCTGTATGTTTATGTAACAGTATCAAACACAAACATGTTATTATTAGAACATTCGGTTGAGATAATGAAGATGTAATGTGGAAGGGAGGCACGGTCCCTCCCTGCTTCGATGGAGAAACACAGCACTGGTAAATATTCCTTCTCGCTGGACTGATGCGTGACCCACAGCTGCACACAGGGAAAAACGCAGGGTGGGTCCGTGGTTTGACATAGGCAAGGTCAGGGGAAAGCGCCGCCGCTGCTGGGGGCTAGTCCTTCCACCCGGAAGGGACTCCGTTCAGATGGAAGCAGTTTCGGACACAGCTGGCCGAACAGAGAGAGGTGGCAACTCAAACAGCAGTTGTGGGGCTGGACAGGGCTGAGCAAGAAATGGCACGATAGACCTGACCAGAAGGTTGCAAAAGGCAATCTCTTACCAGTCGTTTCCCACCAGACGTTTCTAGAGAAGGACAGGGGATTCTGTATAGAGGCTTCTCATGTACTTAGAGGGGAACTGAAGGTAACGAGGGGAGAAAATCCTATTACCAGTAAATTTAAACTGTCTACACAGCAAAAGGGTCTCAGGCGTTTGCTGATTCCTGAGTGACCTGTCACTTCTTCAGAGATGGCTGAATGAGGTGTGAGGTTTAGAATTCATTTGCGAAATCTGTGTATTTTTGCTTTAGTTATATTACACTCCTGCAGAGGCAAGCTGTGACTCACAGGTGACCTGTAAACTATAAGGATGGGCCTCCAAGAAGAGTCAGAAAAAACCCGACGTTGAAGAGAAGGAAATGAAGGTAAATTCCTCCTGTGCAGGGTGCAACAGCACCATAACCCACGGTCCCAGGGAAAAAGCTGCTTTTTTACTGCTGTTGACCCTTTCGAAAAGGAAAGGTCTCCTGTACTCAAGGCCATCATTTTGATGGATGCTGCTCTATAAAACTCTTAGTGGTTTGGGGGCTGGACATGACAGAAGGTCCCCTCTTCATCTGAAATCAGTCCATGTTAAAAAAAATGCTACGGTGGTGTTACATGCACGTTTTGTTAAAATAGAAACATCAAACGGATCTGCACTGCAGTGTGGCTGGAGGGAATGGACAGGTGGTTGAACAGACGATGGCCAAAATTAAGTCAACTTTACCTTTTTTTCCCCCTGTACTTCTTCCTTCTTTTTATTCATCAATCTGAAACAAATTATCATATTCTTTATCTAAAATTACTTTGTTCACAAGCAAAAACAAACGACAACAGAAACCCCCTATGTTACAGCACACAATTTCAATACACGTTTCTGCAGCTTCCCTACTCCCTTTATTTCTAAACACTGTAAACATACCCTGGTATATTTATAAGCAACGATAGCAACCTGAGGTCAGCACTTAAAAATAAACCAAATAGGAATTGCAGCGTGCGTGTGCACAACAGACATACCAACCTATAGTAGGAGCTGAAGAGATGACATGAGGGGAATACTGTCCATTGTTTGTTTGGTTTTAATCCAAATTGTTAGAGCACGAGGTGCAGAGGGTTATCCAAAGTTTAGTGTAGGTTGTTTTTGTTTTTTTTTAAAGAAATGCAACGGTACTTAACACTGAAGCAACTAGACACGGTCACCACGTTACACTCTAGATTAAATAGCCAGCGTTCTTTTCCAAGGGTGAACACACACCTGGCTATCCCCATTTTGAGCCCATCCAGTCGGACCCCAAAAGCATCACCTCCCTAGTTAGAGGTGCCCCTTGCCCTTCACCATCCGCCCCTCAGAACCCAAGTTTTTGTGCTGTGGAAATCTTTGACCAAATGGTAACAGACTCACAGATGGATAGGAGCCCTGCGTGTTCCCTGGGCCTCTGAAAAGCAGATGGCATTAAGGTATCATCCCAAAGGCAACAGATTATCAACAGCTGCTATAGGGGAAATGTGCATATATGCATAAAGTAAGAGGCAAGAGTAAGTAAAAATGTCAAAGGCTTTTTAGTTATCAGCATATTGCTTATTATTAAATTATCTCTTAAATTCCCTTGCGTGACAAAAGAAAGATTTCAGGTTTACTGCAAGATTTTCCCTTACACCCTGAGGAACTCAGAATTCTTAATTAGTGCTTTTAACCAGTACTGTATGGCTTCTTAGTTTAGGCATCCGCACCTGAATTAAGACAGAACGTAACGGCTTCTTCGATGCAGTGTTGCACAACGCCAAGCACCAAGTGTTACAGCAAAAGGAAAACAGCTGCATCATTCACAGAAAAACTCCGGATTTCATTGCAGAAGGTAAAGCAGAGACTGCAGGAGATGGCATAGAGCAAACTAGATAGAATGAAGGCACAAAGTTTATTTTGCTTACAAACCCAAGCATCAAGTGATTTCTAGTCATATACCAAAGGAGACAGGAGCAGAATGGACAACAGCAGGAGCTTTTGTGGATTTTGAAACAGCATGAGTCAAATACTTAAAAATCAGCATTTCAGCTGCCGGAAAGTTGCCTACGTGGCAGTAGGCACTAGGAAATTTGCCCATCCATGAGCTTAGTAGCAAAAACAAGCTCAGTAGCAAAACCGATAAACTATTCGTTATGTACAAATACAGCACTGATGGTATTGCGTGCATTTTGAAACACAACAGTTCCCCAGAGGAAGTCTTATCTCATTGGTTTTTATATCCCTCCACGACACACGTCTCCTTGGCACCTTGAAAGAAATATACAATTCAGGGGGCTGCTCCTCTGAGTAACTTTCCTTCCTGACCCCTCAAGAAGGCTCCTGCTCAGGGCCGTATGCCTCCTACTGCAGAATAGCCGAGGAGTATTGCTGGTCCTACCAAAGGCACTTACTGTGGGGCCTGGCACTAGAGGAGGCTGGAAAAGACCAAATGCACACGTCCATTTATTTTTCAGTAGCAAAAAATAACCCTACAACAACTTCAGCAGAATATCACTGTTGAAACCATCTACAGGGCAACCGCGATAAGAGATATTGGATTGTAACAGAGAATCTCATGATAAAAAAACATATGATGAGTTTTCGCTAAATTAGTCAATACAGGAGTAAGCAAATCACGCTTTATTAGCAGGTCACTTCAATTAACCTTTACAGATAGCTGAATTTAGTAATTTGTTTTGTTTATATAAATGTTAACATAAGACCGATGAATACATTGTCTGAAATAGAGGGCTAAAACCGCTCCAGTTTAAAGTAAGTATTTGGTGAATCAGTGGTGCAGCAATACATGCAGTTATTAAATGCCCTGAAGTCTGACCAACAGCCAGATAAAAAATTTACCAATAGAAAGATTGCCTGTGAATTTCAAGTTACGTTAGTATTTATGATTTCAGCAACTAATAAATTACTTCAAAAGTTTTATGCCGTTTTAACCTACTTGTCTCTACCTCAGATGGCATTTACATTTATATCTAGATCTAGCTTCCTTTTAGTGCTGAACTGCCTAAGTAATTATTTTAGCAGCAGGTAAATGCCTAAAAATGCAGCAGCGACTTCTAGTGGGAGTGTGAAATCCTTCTCAAAATCATTCCGATATACCTTAACTTCCACTGTGCAATAAGGCAACAGAACTTGTGTCCACAGTGAAACTGCTTCCGAGGAAATATAAACTGGAGTAAACCTGCTGTTTATTCACAATCAACAAAACCTCATCTGGTGGCAAGGAAAAAAATGAGGCGTACGTCCCCCCTTCTCCATTACTTCTTACCAACATTTCGATTTTCAGTTGAATATTGAAGTTTGGGATGCAAAAGTACCATATTAATGACAAGACAGCGGTGGGCAGTATTGGAAACCTCCCAAGCATAGCTGTGTTAGCGGCACAGCAAACTCAATTTTATATATGCAGAAGTATTTGTGGTCTAAATGCAAATACTTCAAGGGGCTTTTAGGGAAAGCTGTTTATGCTGGTAACCATACACCAAATTATCTCTAGGTAAAGCACAGACCTGTGCATTACACAGGACGGTTAAGTGCTCCAGTACAACTCTAATAAAAGTGGGAATAAACTAGAGCGATGCCAGAAGTGCATTTCCCCAGTATGGAAAAAATAAGCTTTGAGCACCAATTCACTTCACATAACTCACTAATCAGCGGTCACTCCTCCATTGTAATGATCTTATCTGGGTCTGAACTGAAGCTTCCATTTCTCCTAGCATTTTGTCAACAGTCTCCTTTCTCGTGCAGAAATCCTGGAAACAGAAACCACTCTGTCACGTTCATGAGCGTTAGCTATGCTTAAGGAAGAACAATGAAAATTAGGTGCTGGGAAACATTAAGCAAATGATGCATCACTTTCTTTCCCAGGGGGCTGGTCTTTGATGACTCCATTCCAAATGTCATTTTTATTACTTCTCAGAAAGTAGCAAAAACGTTTGTTTGGCAAAGTATGGAATAGTTTTAAAATGCCAAATTATTCGTTTGGTTGATTCGCTGTTGACTATGGCCCACAACAGCCAGGTCTTCTCCCACGGATAGGCAAGTGACCCGATGTAAGTTTTGCAGGAAGCACAGCATGTCGCTCAAAGAAGGCAATTTCTCTTAAAGCCCAGAAAATGCCTCCTCCCTACGTGTCACCAGAACTTTGCTTGCTTTATGGCCAAAAGCAGCTTGAACCTATAGCAGTAAGCATCTAAACCATTCAGGTGGAGCTATATATTTTTATTGAATGATCACCACTGTCTAATACGACGAGGGAATTGTTTGCCGTGTAAGTCAGTCCTACAGGATAAGAAAGCCCGTGGCTAATTAGAGGGTTAAAGATGGGAAACTCCTCAGGTTTCCCTAAGCATATTACGGCCTGGCTACAAATATCAGTTACTATAACGCGGCCCTCTTTGTCAAAGGCCACAGCCGTGGTATATATTTTGGAGGGGAAAACGAGGTTCAGACCGAAGCTATCCATCTGGCCGATGAGATCCATCTCTGCACTGAATATCTTCACGCGGGTGCTGCTGCTGTTCAGCCCTTGAGCTTTCAGGTGTTCTATTACCACTATAGCACCCGAGGTCTGGGAGACCGCAACGCCTCTTGGGCTGATGAGCTGAGACCGGATCATCTGACACTTCTTTAATTTCCCCTTCTTGAAGTCGGCTGTCAAGCAGTAAAGAGCACCTGCCTCCGCGTCGGTCAGGATTATTTCACTCTCAGGGGTGGCATCCAAGCCCCAGGGCAAACAGAAACCTTCCTGGACAGCCAGAACCCCCCTTCCATCAAAGTCAAAGGCCTTCACGGAGCGGTCCCCGCCATCAGTGACCACCACGTGCCCGTCCGACGTGACCGTCACATCAAGCGGGTACTTGATATCGTTGCCCGCGTCCCCCCGCTCCCCGAACCGTTGCAGGCAGGCTCCGCTCGGCCCAAATATGTGGATCCTCTTCTTGCCGTCATGTGCCACAGCCAGGCGCCCCGCCCTCCGGCAGGCCGCCACCCCCGTGGGGTTGACCAGCGACCCCCAGCCCCCTAGGGACA
>VWZZ01001468.1:361690-373655 GCA_013399095.1 Psophia crepitans | reverse complement strand
GGAGCGGCGCTGCCGGCGGGCGAGTGCTGGCGGCCGCCTCCACACCGCCCTTCCCGGCTAAACAACCACCGGGTCCTTCTAAACAGCAAGTTTATCGCTCCAGCTTCAGGGGTACAACGCTTTGGAACAGCCCCCTGGCTTGTACTCGCCTTCTGGGCTTGGTGAATTATAACGCACGATCCTTTCCAGCGGTTTTGGGAGGGAGCTGCCAAGGGGAGAAGGCCAGCGCAAAAAAAAATGTTTGTGAGAGCCCCAAATTTTGTAATGTTTTAAAAAATGGTAGTAGTATCCATACGGGAGGCAGGTTTGTGTTCGGATGAACCCGCAGCAGCCAGCAGGCCTGCCTTGGCCTCCCTGGCCCTACCCGCCCCGCGCCAGCGTGCCGCTCACGGCTGCGCTCTTCCGCGAGCAGCCCCAGGGACGCCTTCTCCCGCACCCTCCTCCGTTGCCATCTGGTTCGCTTCCCCGCTCGCTTTCCTCCTCCATGACAGTCCCCCCTTGGCGGCTGCTGCCAAGCGTCCTCACCCGCTCGCTGCCAGCTTGTCCCCCGGCCTGTGATCGCGACTGTCGGGGACAGAGAGAAGCACCTTGTGCCAGCCGCCCGCCTCCCTCGGCAGCCGCCCGCTCTGGCGCAGGAAACGGCGTTCGACCAGCAGCTGCCACTGCTCGCGGGGCTGCCAGCCGCCCAGGCCCACCCGCGGAGCGGCGAGCAGGCAGCAGCTACTGGCAACGGTTGAAAAGGAACAGGAGCGTTTATTTTTTCCCAGCTACGATGATTTGAATTGATACGGAAGAAAAAGACGCAGGTTAAAAATGCTTCTTTGTGTGCACGGGCTTAAGAGAAGCTATGCGCGTCGCAAGGCGGTGAAGGCAGTTACGTAGGAGAGCTGACACGGTAAGCAAAATGGGCAAAAATGTTCCACAGGCGTTTTTCTGTATGCTGAAGCCTGCTTTAAGAGTGCCCCAAAACATGTCTCATTTTAAAAGGTGGGATAAAAATAGAAGCAAGATGGGAGGTAAGTTATTTTCGTTAGTTCCAATCAAGCTACAAACTTCAGTACATACAGCACCTCCAGAAAATAATCTAGTCCCCACTGTCTCTGTCTCTCTGAGAAGTCATCAACTTTTTCAAGACACTTTATTTCACAGTGGTTGCCTGAAAAGGAAGAAAGCGTAACAAATTACCGTGTGATCAGTCACTGAAAAATGCAAAATGTCAGGAAAAAAAAAAATAATCTTATCCACAGATTTCCTCAGTCCCTAATGCAGTGACACAAATGCACTGGGGAAAACGTACCCATCTCTTTTGCATTGGGATGCAACTGTCCGTGCCAGTGACTTGCTGCGCACAGACGCTGCAGGGCTCTCAGAAACATGTAAGTTTAAAAGAAGTGCAGTATTAAAGCATATCGGGATGAACTTTTAAAATTAAATTTGCACCATAATTCTGAGTTTCATTATTCTGAGGGATTTGAGCTGTACATTTAGCATTTTCTTCACATGGCACATTACTTTTCTTCTTTGACTACAAAAGTGAAGGTGAAACTGCAGAACTGGTATGCAACGGCCTTGTGTTAAAACCAGGTTGCTGGTGATGAGGTGCAGAGAAAGACAAAATGGTCAGATGGGACTAAGACCCCAACTACAGGATCACCGAATGCGGTGTGAATCCTGGGAGAATGAAAAGATGCCAAGGGGAGGAACAAGACACTGTCTGTCTCTTGGGTTTTCTTCATATCTTTTATAGAGCTGAGAATTTTCCTTGATGGCAAAATCCCTGTGGCTAAATGGTATTTATTTTCCCCATTATTTTTCCATGATTCCACCTCTTAGATAAGGAGCGAATGACTATCACTTGTCACAGGGAGAGGCAGAAGTATATAAATGTGTTTATGTGTTTTGGAAAAAAAATCCCAAGGGTTAGTCGAAATATTACTTACCAAACAAGCTTTTAACTTCAGATTCAGGAACATAAAAGGGTGGGCCTGAAATAAAATGGGTGAAGCTAATCAGAGATAAGACAGGGGAAGGAGACAAACATTCACAATGCAGTAGGAGAGCCACCCCATCCCTCACAGCACCAGGCCCACAACTGGGCCCCCACCTCTAGCCACCCTCTGCACGAACAGAAAACACCGTGTCCAAGAACTCGTGGCACCTCGGTGGGCCACCAGACAGCTTCAGGTGCCACTCCTGCCTCATCTCCAGGCCACTACATCATCTCCAGGCTGTGGCCAGGGTAGCCACATTGCCAGAAGTCACAAACATGCCGTGGATACTCAGTGCTGCCTGTGAATCCGGCCAACGATCTCTTTATACTGCAATGGCATAATCAAAGCTAGAAGCTGAACTATGGGAGAAGGAGAGCAACTATTGCTGCTTATTGTAACAAGACCAATTTTTTCAGGGATAATTATGCTGAAGAGCCCAAAAGCAGCAAGAAATCTCTTTCTTTTGAGAGTTAATAATTAAAAAAAAAATAATCAAAATACCTCAGACTTTGGCATGTAATAAAAGTTGTAAGAGGAAAAAGATACTGCATGATTTCACAGAATTTTGCCTCTTCCAAGCATATTCAGACCACGGTAGTGGCTGGGAGAGAGGCACAAGATGGGCAACACGTTGGGTTGCAACTACTGGGTAAACAGAGCAAAGCCCTTGTTCTTGGGAGCGCTTCAGGCTCGCTACGCCAGACAGGATGTTACCCTAAGCGCTCCCTGTTCCAGCTCCATTGTCACAGCCACGCTTCCAGTTTCATTTCTTTGTTAATATCCCATGTCTGTCCTCCGCTTACCCTCAGCACGTTTGAATGCCAGAGAGCAAGCAAATTTAGCCTCGAGCTTGGTCGACATCTAAAATTTTGAACACACAGTTGTATTGCTGTGATCAGCTGACAAAGCTCTGCTGACTAAAAAAAAAACTGGGGAAGATGCTCATGTATCTACCACATCTATATACGATTTGTATGAAAGCATGCAAAATCAAAACATGACCAGCGTAAAGTTCTCACCTTTGTGTTTGTTTGGATCATATGAAACGGTAACGAGGAGATAAGCAGCATTTTTTTCCAAAAGGGTGATCATCAAACTGACATAACTAAAAGAAGAAAGTTATACTTTATTATTTTGGAACTGTATGAATGCTCAAGCAGAGCACTCAAAATATTCAACAAAAGAGGTAATGTATTTCTGTGCAGAGACAACGTGAACTGAACTGCCCAGAAACTCCGTAAGGCTTAATTTGAATTTCACAAGTATGACATTCACCTCACACGTGAAACACCTCAGATAAAGGTTACTCTTTACTCTTCATAAACAAGAATTTATCTTTTTTTGCATATTAATCTCAAAACTAACACAGAAAACAGAGTACTCATCTGCCACAGTCTAGAATACAGTACACAATACAGTACTGAACTTTTAAAATTATTGTGAATTCATGATTATGTATCTAATTAAAAAATCCTGGGAGTAGGGTCAAACTACATTTGGGTTGGCTATAGGCAAGAACGAAAAACTGGAATAAAGGGGAGCGAGGGGAAAAAGAACCAAGAGAAGAGAAGCAGACGGGGTGAAAAGGAAATAATAAAATTCAGATGAGACTTGCAGCTCTGCTTCTGCTGGGTAGCAACAAACCACATATTTTCCCACCAAGAGGCAGGGCGGCTTCCTGAAAGGAGCTCACAAACCTAGAGTACAGCACTCTGTGACTGCAGTGGATGCTTGCAGTAAAGAACTTGTGTAGGTTACTCCTTTAAATGAAAGGTGACTCCTCAAGAAGGGGCGGGAGGAAAAACATGCATCCCTGCAGGTATTAGAGAAAAGACAATAACAAAGCAAATTTACTGACCGTTGTCTGTCGCATGGATTCACAGCTACTAGAGCTCCTCTGTCCCAAACCCCATCAAACTTGCCAATTATCGAGCTATAGGGAGATGAGGAAAAAGCTTAGAACTACTAAAAGGCACCTTCATCTTTATTCAGATACTTCTGTGAAGTCACACGGATTCTCCAGCTAGCTGCGCAGGTTCCCCACTACCTTTTTGTTACAGTCCGGCACTTCCGTGATCCCAAACAGTATGATCTGGAACGTGAGGACCCTCCCGACACATGGGCCTGCCACAATGGCAAAGAGATGCAGGAACTGCTCGGCATCTCCCCATCATTAGGGGGTGCTGAGACAAAGTGGGGAGGAAGGAAGTAGCTTAAACACATTTGGGCTGCAAGTCTGGGGTTTTGGCAATCGTATCCTGCTGTGACCCGTAAAGGCCACGCTAACGCGCACTCAGCACGTCAGTAATTCTTGGTCACCTTCTAAAACCCACGTGTGATTTCAAACGTGGGTTACGGAAGGTGCCTCGCTGCTTTGTGATCATTTAACTCAGCACGCCTGGTAATTTTAGACACCTCATTTCCCAGCTACATGCCCAGGACAGTCAGCTTCAGCTTGCAACTTCTCTGATGTTAGAAAAGCTAAGTTACACTGCTTTAACATTTAACACAGACATTAATTTTACTCCTGGATATGCTGCAGGTAGCTTCAGTGACCACACAAAACCTGCAAACGGCCAAGACTATTGGGAAGTGCCTTTACTGGTGGGTGGTAAGAGCAGTCAGGGTGACTCTGGAGATGAGGATATTTGGGGAGGAAGGAAGGGCCTTTTTGTGGTGATTATTAAAACAGGAGTTTAGGGAGTAAGGTAGTAATAATGTAAGTTGTGTAATCTTAAAGGAAGTTTGAAGTAAATTTCCTTAGTGAGAAAAATATGGTATGGAATTGTGCAATACCTTTCTGCCTACTGGGAGGTGTCAGAGTCCAATTGCATCACCTCCTTCTTCACTTCTTTACTGGTTTTGGCTGGGGTAGAGCTACATTTCTCTGTAGTAGCTGGTACGGGATTACGGTTTGGGTTTGTGCTGAAAACAGTGTTGGTAATTCAGGGATGTTTTCATTTTTGCTGAGCAGGGCTTGCACAGAGCCAAGGCCTTTGCTGCGTCTCTCACCACCCCACCAGTGAGCAGGCTGCGGGTGTACAAGGAGCTGGGAGGGGACACAGCCGGGACAGCTGACCCCAACTGACCAAAGGGATGTACCATACCATAGGACGTCATGCTCAGCAATAAAACCAGGGGGGGAGTTGGTGGCAGGAGGGTGTTGCTCAGGGACTGGCTGAGCATCAGTTGGCTGGCACTGGGCAATTGTTTTCATTTGCATTACTTTACCTTCCTTGGGTTTTATTTTCCTCTTTCTTTGGTTGTCGTGGTTTTTATCCCTTACAATGTTATTTTGAAATTTCTTTTTAATTATGAAACTGTTTATATCTCAACCCACACGTTTCTTTCTCACTATTACCCTGCTGATTGTTCCTGCCATCCCACTGGGGAGGGGGGTGGGCAAGTGTCTGTATGGTGCTTACTTGCCAGCTGGAGTTAAACCATGACCGTTTCTTTTCCCTGCCCTTTGCTCATTTCATTGCAATGGCACTGCTAAGTCTCTGGCATCTAACCTAGAAGCCGATCCTGTATTTCGCACTCTACTGTGATAAGACACGATAACACTTTTAAGTCCTGACTCCTTTTAAAGTTTGACAAGACTAAGCATCTAATTTAAATAACCAGCATCTTAAATGAAAGGAGATTTTTGAAGAGACATGTAAACATGCAATGGGCATGAGGGGGGAAAAGGAAGTCTAGTGGGGCAGGTGACAAATTTTATCTTCTAAGGCTCGGAGGCTGTTCTCCTCTCTCCATAGCTGCGTCTCTCTTGACCTTAGGCAAGCTCCTGAAGATTTTTGCACTTGGTCTTTCTTCCCAGCTTTAATCTGGTCTAACTGGAAGGGTGGTGGTAGCTCCATACAGGCATTTCATGTATTTTACTCTCCACTGATTTCATCAGGGCCTACAGACATCACAGGCTGCAGGCAGCCTCGTGTTGTGGCCTTCCCCCAGTTGCCCAAATCTCAGGATCTGCTGAGCGCCTGAGTGCTCCCTGCCTGTCTGCACATCCAGTTTCCTTCTGAGGAGAACCAAACCATGGGGAAAAGGTCAAAAAAGGTACACAGCTGCCTTTCATCCTGATGTGGAGCCAGGATGAAGCTAAAGTGTTAAAGTGCTCCTCTTGGGTGTACCTTTTGCTGTATTGCTACCCAAACTTCTAGCCCTCCTGCTATGTGTTTGTAGGGTACATAGCACGACAGATCACAGTCTAGATACTACAACGACTAATAAAATTTAGCATGTAATGCAGAAATTCATGTATCTGCAGAAATCCCCCTGGATTTAAGCAGTAAAGTTGTGAATGTCTACCTTTGCATATGTTTAGTAGTTTCAGTTAATGCAATTTTTAATCTTTTTTTTGGAGTCTTGCAGCCATAATTGTATTTGGAGGTACACTGGTTGTGTAATGTAACTGTTTTACATATGTCCCAGAGTTCCCACGAGGAGCAGGAACTGCTCCTGTTACTCTTTAACTAGCAAGAGTCTTTGAAACGTCTCATTCCGACAAAGGTCAGGAGCACATCGGAATTTCCTTTAATGAGTGCTAGGCTAATGGAGATCAAAAGGATTTGTTTGCAGGCCAGCCTCAGCAAGAGGGAAATAAGTTTAATTTCCGTAATTACTGGGTGATTAATCAGATTGTCTGTACATAGAAACTACAGGAGTGTGTGCATTTTTCTAGTCACAGGTACCTGCTGACTGCTGTAGGGAATGCAGTTCATGCTTTCACCGTAGCAGCACACAGCATGGAACCATGCATCCAGAACGTCTATCTGCCAGTTTACTTTGTGGATGACAAACTATGTACTGGACCCAGTAATATGCACTTAAAATCTCATGAATTACCTATTTTTGGTTTAATTCATAGAATTGTTCAACCACGTTATGGAGGAAGTTACAGGTTTCACCATGCTGCTTGCCATAAAACTTAGAACCGAATTTTTCAAAAATTGCTGACAAGAAGCTTAAGCAATCCCTGGGCAGCTTGTCAACTCACAGAGAGAAGGATTTATAGGGATCTCCACAGCAAGTAGCTGCTCTGCAGGGGCAAGGTGAGGAAGAAACCAGGCAGTATCTACAAAGACATGTTCCTATACAGCTCATCTGTTCCAAGGCACTCACTTGCAGGGCCAGTTATACATCTGTGTACGCTATTGAAACCAACTGGAGTCAGCTGCACCAGCAGAAGTTTTAGCAACGGTCTGTTGTCTAAAAGACTTTGGACTCTAGTAACGAATATTCTTTTTTTCCGCTTTATGCAAATAAAAAAAAAAAAAAGGATCATATAGTAAGCACCATGTTCTGGTGTCCTAAACTACCTATTACGCCGGCATATGCAGTAGCTCTGAAAAGCCCATCCAAGCGAAGATTATGACTTGAACTCCTCCTTCTTATTAAACAGCCACAGAACAAACCCGTGTTCCTGGCAAGTGTTTATAAAAAAAGCAACCAAACACACAAAGCTTCACCAAAAACCTTATAATGTAGGGAAAACTGTGTTTGAGTAAGAACTACAAGAGGAGGCAACTATAATGCAGGACTCTGGGCACCTTCAACTTCCTACAAAGCACATTACAGAACCAGAAACAACACTGTTTTCTTGCATGCTCTCCAGTCTCCAGCTACCCCAGCACCAGTCTAGGCCTGAGGACATTTTAGAACAGATTTAAATATGCCTGTTGCCAACACCATTAGGAAACTTCTGAGGACAAATAAATATGCCAGATGCATTACGATCCAAGGCAGAGCATTCTATGCTAGAGGCTGGAGAAAGTCCCAAGTCCTCCTGTAATGTCTGAACAACTCTGTAATTTTCAAAATTCTCCCAGCAGCTGACACTTGAGGAGAAGGTCAGGTGCAAAGCCACCACAAAATCTGAGAAGTGACGCTCGAGGTCACAGAGCACAATGGATTGAAATGTTCTTCAGGAGTTAGTAGTGCGGACTGTATTGGAAGGATTTTGCGTTTTCCGTTGCATCTTTTAACTAAGAAATGGGACGTTTTAACACTAAAAATCCATCAGAAGACATTAGTAGGTCAAGCCACGTTTGCCCAGACACTTGCAGAGTCAGTGTTTGACAGTGTATTATGTAGTCACGTACACTGGAGTGATATAATGTACTTTAAGCCCATCGAATAAAGTACATTAAGTAAAGCATGGGACACATATAATCGAGGGGTACATCTCACCTGTGCATATGTTAATCAATAGTTTGGGGAAAAAATATATTTAGTACTTAGTTAAGAGGAAAGCTGTATTTAGTACTTAGTTAAGAGGAAAGCCGTCTAAGACAGACACCTCTGGGTATATTCTCTTTACTTTTACTAAGCTACTCTGGGTAAGGGATTGTGTTAGGGTTTTGCTTTGTAGAATCCATCAATCATATTAAAGATAATTTGTTTCTACTGTAAAAGCAAACATGTTATTCTGTAACTTTCACGGGGCAGCTTAGAACAAGAAGTCCATTTAAAGATCTTTAGTTGGCATCTTTATCTAATGGTCAACAACGAAGGGAATTTTTGTTGGAGATTGGCTATTCACATTTCTCATACAAGTTAATAAGAGTTTTCTTGAGAGAACCTGTTCCAAATCTTTATGGCTGATTTAAATAAAAAATTATGACATATTAATACCTGTTTGATTACACAGAATTGTAAAACACAGCATGTGTTCCTACCTGGACAAATCATAAATACTGCAGCAGTACAGAGAAATGTTCCCAGAGGTACTCTACAATAAAAAGCAAAGGAAACAATACTTATCTGCAAACTATCTTTAAATTTACATTTATAAGTGCATATTTATACTTTATACCTTAAAATAGACACATGTACTATTTTTAAATATATACTTAGGTATAACGGGGAAAAACTGTGAGAAACATGTTTCGTTTTTCTTTACTGAGGTACCTCTCCTGATCCCCTCCAGAGAGGCTCTGATCTGCCAAGGCATGCAACTGCCCAATTTTAAAATACATTTACTTTACATCCAGGTGCTTCAATGTCATAAGAAAAGAAGGCCAAAGTAATAAAGCTCAAAAGAAGAACTTCTCAATCCAAAATTACAGCTCAGAGCTTCCCTTCATATCCCTTCAGGAGAGGTGAATGATTACCAGTAAGGCAGAGGCATAAAAGCAGAACGACTTGTTTGCTCAGTTACGCCTGCATTGCACGATTAACCACAGCAGATCATTCCACAGTGCAGGGAACATACCTGGAACCTTTTTGCTCCTGAAATCTCTGGGACTGGCTCCTCACAATAAGGCAGCTTGTGTTCTGCAAAAAATTCCTTCAGCGCTTGCTCACTGACTTCTACGCCGACAACGCTGTGCCCCATGTCCGCCAGCCTGCACGCAGCAGAGAGAGGTCCCAAGGTTATGTGAGGCCCACAGGTTGGGCCGTTACCAAATGTGTATCTCCCATGCAGCATTTATACATTAGGGAAACCCTGGGTTTAGGATGCCCTGGCACGTCTAATCCTGACTTTCTGGAGCGTTCACCTTTAAACAAACACCTTCCCTCCACAACCTGAGCTTACATTAGCACAACTTGGCCACACAGTTGATGAGGACTTACAGGCTGTATTCGGACTCAATGGATTATTCACGCATTTCTATGAACTCGATGAAAACAAAGGTGAGCACACAGGGTAACTGTCCATTTCGGTTGACAGAAATATGTTCTGCTCTGAACCGCAGCAGCTGAGGCACGCTGTCCACCCAGCTGCCTCTGCGGCTTGGCAGTAGCGCTGTTTGGCCCTGATGAAGGCAGCAGGGTGCAGTAACCTCTTCACTGCTGCAGCTCAGTGCAACAGCAACGGGCATCAGAGCCCGCAGTCAGCCCAGTAAGTAGTTAGCACGATACAACCTGACAGCCGGGACTAACTTGATTCCTTGAGGATGCAGTGCAGTCAGCCTTTTGTGGGTTGTGTTCCCTCCCTCCAAGAAAAGACGCTGGCTTATACAGCCCCTAATTATAAATATAACCCACCCAAAGAAGTAAAATAATAAACGTACAAAAGAAGAAGTCATATTCAGCCCAAATCATTTAAGTTCCCAGCGTGACATGCCACACGGTCCCTTGAAAACGTGCTCTGGCACAACCAACCCCACTGCAGGCAATTTAAGCTGGCACTGCCACCGAAAGCAGCAGTGGTAAGGGCACAGCTTCACTCGCTCTGTCCGTCATGACTTCAGTATGCCCCATGCCAAACTTGGGACAATCAGAAGGACTTTCAAGTTAGTCCTTACCCATCCCATTTATGCTACCATACAAAACGCCAGCAAATGAACCCGAACTTCCTCCTCCCCTCAGCCTCCAGTGCCGCCACCTTCCTACCAGCAGAGATGCGGCACATTCCCATTGGCCAGTATAAGGTTGGGAATTCCCCCTCTCCTTCCCTCCCTCCCCACATCAAGTAAGATTTTTGCACTTATAATCTGTGCTTTACCATTTCATCTCTACTGCTTTACCGCAAAGTGGGAAAAATATCCTCAGTCCGCTCCTGCCATTTAAAAGAACATCCAGGTACTTCTGTAGGAGCCTGCAGAGGAACAGCCACGTTTTACCTAACGCTGCGAGTATCTGTGCTGGCACGCTGAAAGCCAGTGCTACACACGACGCCAGGTAACACACAAACGCCATGACGGGACATTGATAGCTTCGTAGTTCAACCTGCTTCATACCATTAGAAAGGAAAAACATAAAATAAAACCATTCACTTTCCATTTACTTCAAAAGAAAGTAAATCTAATTTGTCAAAAAAGAACACATTTCCCTTTGCTCTGTTTTCTCTTTGTTTGCCTTTGCGAGTAAACCAACCAACCGGCCCACCTCTAAGGCGGCCAGAAGAGAAAACTTGAACGGTATTATTATTATTAAACTGTGGTATCAATGAAATCACCAACACAGGTCTTAAATGTAACTTTCATCGGTAGCAACGCTACGTAATCAGATTTCTCTTGCAGGTCCCCGTCTTCCAGCGCAGCACAATTGCTCCGGTGCCCCCTGCACATCGCTCTAGGCCCCAGGGCCGTAACTTACGCACAGCAGCGCAGCTTCTGCATCAAAAACTTTAAAATTTGTAGTCATGTTAGCTGGGTTCTACAGTTTAAAACCTGAATTAACAGTTCTAAATTCAATGCAATCCTTACTTTTCTCCACCCTTTTTTGACAAACGTGGGTCACAAAATTATTTAGAGTTATTTCACTTTCAAGCTGCATAAAATAGTTTCCCTTTTGTAAACGCTCCGTTTCCTGTTAGAGAGTGTTTTGAGCGAGCGAAGCCACTCATCATCTCACAGCACTTCTTTAAACAGCTTAGGCAAAAGAGTAAACTCACGTACGGATGCCCTCGCTCCTTGTGAAACCCAATGTTACCCGTTTCCCACTTTCGCAGCCATTCCGCCTCAGTCACCGCTCTGTCCTTCTGTGCCCCGGCGCCGTCCGGGCCCCCAAGTGCATCTGCCGAGGGGTCCATCGCCCCCGGGCAGCGCTGGCAGCTGCGAAAAAAGGAGAGGAAAATCACCTCCACCCAGGGAGTAGCTTGGAACCGGCTTTTACTTCCCAGAACCAAAACAAAATTTAGTGCCGCTTAAGAGATTGTAATTTGGGAACCGTTTAACGCGGCTGTGCTGACCGTGACGGAGCGCGCTCTCGCCAGCGACCAACGGCTGCGCCTGGACTTTCCGNCTGGATTTACCCGCTCGGCATTACGGAAACGCCGGTGACCGCCCGTTCCGCACACACCGGGATGCCACCCGGAGGCTGCCCGGCCCGGGGTGGGAACCAGGGGTGACCGCGGGGAGACAGGGGCCCAGCCCGGGGCCGGTAAGCAGGTACATGCCGGCACGTCTCTCTCACGTGGAACCCCTGGGCGGGCCGCGGGGGCGAGAAGCGGGTCGGGGCGAAGGGGAAGGACCCAGCGGCGCCCAGCACTATCCCCCAGCCCCATCCCCCAGCCCCCCCTC